>APFE030878153.1:423006-558835 GCA_000404065.3 Pinus taeda
AGAAAAATTATTAATTTAAAAAAAAAAATCTTCTTCAATAAATTAATTTAATATGAAAAATTTCAAGGAAAAAAAATTAACTTACCTTTCAATTGTGAGAATTATTCATTGAATATGATGTTGATAGCAATGTAGTTGCTCCACAAATTCACGAGTCTTTCAATGAACTTCAAAAAACCTGGATGTGTCGTGATTAATAGTGATAACGAAATTTAATATATAAGTGAAATTACGGAGATGTTTTACCGTAAACATTCACTATGAAAATAATTAATATAGAATTTGTAGTTTACAATTTTAATTTTAGTGATTTATTTCATAAAAAAATTTAGTTTACGTTTTTCGATAAATTGTAGAATAAAATAATGAAGGTAAATAAATTTAACAACCTTTTTGGAGGGAAATATTTTCGCGAAAAGTTTTGGAGGGAAATAGTTTCACGAAAATGTATGGAGGGAAATATTTTCGTGAAACTTTTTGGAGGGAATATTTTTGGTGCGAATATTTCATTCTTTAAGCTATATAATATCTTTAGAGGACTCTCCATTTGTATCATTCAACATCTTCTATTTGAAAGGGATGGATTATTCTGATAGTGAAGTTTTGATTTATACACCATCAACATCTTCATCACATAACATCTCTATTAATATTGATGAATATAGCGAGAATTCTTCATCTATGAATAGAAAGTCAATTCTTCCACTTAGTCCTAATTCTAAGAACTATGAGAGCAGCACTGATGAAAGAGGGGATGGATAATTTCAAATAAATAAAGAGTCACAGATTCCACTTAGTCCTAATTCTAAGGACTATGAAAGCAGCAGTGATGAAGAGCATGATGGTGAAGTTCAAAAGAATGGAGTGTCACGATCTCCACTTAGTCTTAATTCTGAGGACTATGAGAGTAACAATTTTGAAGAGCATGATGGTGAAGTTCAAAATAATGGAATGTCACGGTGTCCACTTGGTCCTAATTCTGAGGACTATGAGAGCAGCAGTTTTGAAGAGCATGATGGTGAATTTCAGAAAAATGGAGTGTCATGGTGTCCACTTAATCCTAATTCTAAGGACTATAAGAGTAGCAGTGATGAAGAGCGTGATAATGAATTTCAAAATAATGGAGTGTCAAAGTGTCCACTTAGTCCTAATTCTAAGGACTATGACAACAATAGTGATGAAGAGCATGATGATGAATTTCAAAAGTACGCAGTGTCACGATGTCCAGTTAGTCCTAATTCTAATGACTATGAGAGCAACAATGATGAAGGGTGGGATGATGAATTTCAAAAGATTGGAGTATCATGGTGTCCACTTAGTCCTAATTCTTAGGACTATGAGAGAAACATTTATGAAGAGCGTGATGATGAATTTCAAAAGAGTGGAGTGTCACAGTGTCCTCTTAGTGCTAATTCCAAGGACTATGAGAGCAGCAGTGATGAAGGACAAGATGATGCACTTAGTCCTATTTCTAATGAGTATAAAAGTAGCAGTGACAAAGGACAGGATGTAGCATCTCCAATAAGTAAACAGTCACATTTTCGACGTAGTCCTAATTCTATGGACTATGAGAGTAGCACTTATAATGCACATGAGGAAGAATATCCATTAAAAATTGAGTCAAATTTTCCATTCAGTATGAATTCTAAGGACTATGACAATAGCACTGAAGAAGGGGAAGATGAAGAATATCCTCCAAGTCAATATTTGAAAAGCAGAGATAATCATAGTGTGGATAACATTCCTCTTAATAATGATGAAAATCCTTATACAAATGATGATCCAATGATGGACATGTTGCCAAGAAATATTGTATCGAGGAGTAGGAGCAGACCTTTTCGTATCAATCCAAGTTGTTCTAATTATACAAGGGGTAGAGCAGAATATCTGACGAGAATAAGTTCTATCAGCGCACTCATTTCATGTCAATGTTTCCAAAAATATTCCTTGAAACACATGGATTTCAAATTTGCATTAGAGAGTAGGAATAGATATTTGTCAATGAATAAAAGAATGCAAAATTTTTATTTAGTTGGGTTCATGCAATCTACATTTTCAGGTTATGATTATCATATTAGGACTTTATTTATGTGTAGAAAAGCTTTCAAAATGCTTCATTCGATTGGGAATTTTCGTCTCTCGAGAATTAAAGAAAACTTGGAAAAGGAACAAACATTTTATTTAGAATTACGTCATAAAAGACAGTTTGGGCCATTATCAAATACTGCAATGTCATGGATGAAAGATTTCTTTTAAAAGCATGGAGAGTGTATGCCAAATAGAGAGACAATACATATTCTAGATAATTTTTCGAGACGAGAAATCTACAACTTATACAAAGAATATGTAGAAGGTGCTGAGGGACATGGCCGGTTTATTACATATCAATATTTTGTGAAGGTATGGAAGAAAGAATTCAACAATGTACATATTCCTAAGAAGACAAGGATGGAGATTTGCAGTACATGTGCTTCCCTTAAATCAAAAAGGGACAAATGTGAAGGCTTAGAAAGAGGTAAGCATTCATAACTTTAACTTTTAAAATTGTATAGTCATAAATTATGAAAAAATATTTCTTAATGAATTTCTTTTATGTTGTGTAGATTTAATTGTCAAAGAAATTCAGGAGCATCGCGAGCAACAAACAAATGAAAGGAAGAAGTTGTACAAGCATCAAAATAAGTGTTATGATAATCCAAATAAATATTTGGGTTTGATAATTGATGGTATGGACCAGAAGAAAACACTTTTACCACATTTTTTTCGCACACCCAAACATTTACAGGAGGAAAATTTTATTCAATTTCACTTGGTCGGTTGCATGTTCTTCAATGGGAAAATGTTGCCAAGGGTGTAGTTCACAGCTCCAAATATTCATAATGATGTAAATCTGACCATAACCATAATTCATGATGTCATTTCTCATTGGTCTAGTAATATTCCTGAAGTTTTGTACCTACAATTGGACAACACTTGCCGTGAAAGCAAAAATCAAGTTGTTTTTCGATATTTAAACATGGTTGTTGAATTGAGAATTTTTCAAAAGGTAGAGGTTGGTTTACTTCTTTTTGGGCACACTCAAGACCATATTGATCAGATGTTCAGTTGTTTTTCAGTCACATTGAGGAGGAAGGAAGTTGGGAGCTTGCTATCACTAATTGAATGTATTAAGAAATCATACATGCTAGAGCCTACTTTTAATGTGTTGGAAGAAACTGTTGACATGCAAAGGCTTATTATGGGATCATATGGTGAGGGGAAATGCATTGAACAAATTAATGACATTAGCTTCCAACATCAATTTCGTATCAAAAAAATTGATGGGAAAACACTAATATGGGGTAAGAAGTATTCAACTACTGCAGAATGGACACCGTCATTAGGTTTGCAATTTTTGAAGTTCATTCTAGATCATCCAATATTTGCAGCAAAAATATTGTTATTACAATTAGTTGGTGAAGTTGAGAATGCACACAGATAGAATAGAGATATAAATTATTCTTATTTCCTAGAAGAAATTAAAAAATGTATTAGATATACATATGAGTACTTTGACATTGCTGATTCAGTTTGGTGGGAGTCATTTTTCAATAATCAAAGTGATATCATTTCAACTACAACAAATGAAGATATACCTTTGAAAGGTCCATTTATTTGGCCACAAAATGTGTCAAATGAACATGAGGAAATAACATTGTTGAACAACAACAATCTCAAGATATTATTAATTCTTCACAGGGAGTGGAAAGAGAGATGTATATTGGTTCCAGAAGATCTCGTGCACAACGTGAAGCCTTGGAAGACCTTTATAGGGGTTCAGTATAGAATATTAAGGAGGGTTGCATGATTGTAGTGCTAGCAGATGGAGATCCCAATGGCTATCCATTATGGGTTGCTAAAGTTATAAAGGTCTTTATAGAAAATGAGGATGTTACAAGTGTTGAAGTATATTGGTATGCCACGAATACACACCCATTCAGTGGTGTGTATAAGTCAGAGATGGTAGTTGACAAAAAAAATGGCAGAAAAAGAAAAAGAAAGGGTACAAATATAAATTGCCGCTGCACAAACATATTAAAATTGGACAATGTTGACATACTTGTTTATGACTTCAATTTAACAAAGAGAGGAACTCTTCGCTTCAAGATGATAGAGATTCTGAAAAGGTTGTTACCAAAAGGAACAATGTTGAGATGGGAGTCTGCTGAAACAAGTCATAGATCTAGAAGAATTTTGAAACCTGAAATGTTGGGCATGCATGTGGACTCAGATGGGGCACTAGTTGATGAAAGAGAAAAATATGGAACATCTTCTTCAGCATCTAGTCACTCATCTGAAGATGTGAATTCTGATGGTGTGCAAGAAAATATGAGTGATTTTGAATAATTGTTTAAGACAGTTTATATAACTAATGTATGCATCTTATCTTCAAATAAAATTAATGATTTCCATATGGTGTTAAATGAGAAGTTATGAGGCATTTTTATGTTGTTGGATTATATGCCTTAATTATGATAAATTTTATTGTTTAAAATATCTACAATGCAATATTAAATTAGAGATATAATGTATGTTTTATTCAATACACAAATAAAGACTTTTGAATTCATTTAGTGATGTAATTTGTTCATAATGTCATGGTTTTTTAATTTTATAGTTGAAAAATTTCAATTTCTTTGTATCTAGCATGTTAATGATTGAAAACATTTGGACTTATACTTAGGAAAGAAAAATGATATTCTACCAAAAACATTAATGTGTTTTTTTCCTCATAAACAACTTTGTTTGGCACATAAAAATTTGGTTTTACTAACATTTTTTAGAAATTTTGAAAATTGACCCTAGAAAAAAAAGCATTGTTCCAGTATCATCACTTTTGTTTTGGAGCTATATTTTGCACGAAAATTTCATATTAAATTTCGTAGTCACTGCTATTTTTAAAACATGTTCAAAATTGACACCTAAAAAATAAAAACATCATTCCAGTATACACACTATTCATTTTTAGCACTGTTTTTGATGTTTTTTCAGGGTTTTTTGGCCAGAGTTCCCATTTTGAGTTTATAGTTCCCATTTCAAAGTTTACATTATTAATAGAAGAAAAATGAGGAAGAGGATAAGAGAAGACAAGAAGAGGAAGAAATAAAATTGGAAACAAGAAGAGTTTGCTATGAAAGTTGAAATATATCACCTTAATGAACAATAAGGAAATATATTAGGTGATCAGCTAGGTCAAAGTTCCAATGTGAAAATTGACTTGGTTCCTTTACATGTTCCTCCCTCTACTCACATTACCAGTGGGAAACTTCCTCTCAAGGAATTATGCATCGAGATGAGGAAGGAGAAGAGGTAATGGGTATTACCAAATTGTATTTTGATCAAATCTAGTGTAAAATCAAGCAGGGAAGGAGGAATTTCTACGGAAAGAACCCAACCAATCCCATTTTAGTAATTAAAGAGAAATAAAACATCTTAGATACCACACTAAACCTTTATCACTTTGGTTGGAACAACTTTTGTGACAGCCACAGAAGTAAACATGAGCATACTAAAGAAATAAATTGTCAAACTGCAAGTAAATCTCCACGTTGTCGATCAGAGAGCCACTAAATATGATGAAGATAATAGGGTTCTTTGACTAGCCCATTCAAGCACAAAAGAGCTATAATATTATTCAAGAAGCGGTAGCAACATTGGAAGAAGCCATGATAGTAGTATACAAAGAAATGTTAATGTTGCATCAAACTATAACACCATTCCCAATCATACAATTTTGAATTTAAGGAGAGGTTTTCCTTGCTCAAATAAGCCATCATAGGTATCAACAACGTATGTTATTGGAGTACCAAATATCGCAACGTGCGAGCAACTCTTCCCATAAAGGATTGGATGACCATTCAAAATGGCAAGGTATAGATCTACATCAAAGCTCTATCATGAGATAAATCAGAAATGGATGTAGACAGAGTACTGGCTTCATATAAGCATTTTCTAAGCACTGGGCTAGAATCTGTGATTGAAGCACATAAGGTACCTTCTATTAGATTGGTTGGAGAAATAAGCTAGCGAGAAGAGGTTCTCCAAGAAATCCAAGAATTTCTCATTCGTCTCAAACATGCCTTTGTTATGGAGAATTTATAGGTGATACAAGAAACAATTACTCATTATGTGATATAACCAGTAAGGGTATAAACCAAGTTAGTGACGTTGTCAAATCAGATTAGGGTAAAAAGAACAGTTTAATACTAGATTCCCTAGAGTGCCTTCACAGACATGGGGAGGAGCAACAAAAGGTGGTCAATGTAGCAGCAAAGTACAAGCTTTGGCATTCATACATTGTAAAGGATTTGCATGTAGATGTTCGAGAGGTGTCCTTTGTTAAGATAATATAATATAGTATTCTCATTCATGTAATATGTGCACAGTAAAATAGAGACTAGATTAGAATAGGCTCTAATAGGCATATGAAAGTTAATGAGGTAGCTCAACGGTCATGAGGTAGATGAAATGTCACCCCCCTTTTTGTAAATATGCCCTCATGACACAATGTAAAATACTTTTGGCTTTGGAATTACTCTTTTGTGCATATTGTTGGAGAAATAAGAGATATTTTGGTGAATAAAAGAAGAATTTCCTATTTCCATTTATAGATTTGATGGATGTCTCATGTGATGGTGCTATGGATATTTTCAGCTTAATGTTTTAAAGTTCTTGGAATTTTAGCATATGATATCCTTGTGTGTCATCATGCATTCTGGGATTTCTTCTTGTAGTGAATTAATGGTATATGATGTGCTTACCTTATGCTTGTGTTGATAAACGGTTTCATTGACATTAGCATTATATCATTGCACAATTTCATACTCATTCATGCTTTCACATGATTACCAATTACGGACTCATTCATGACTGATGAACTTATCTTTACCCATGTTTGGATCTAATTTGAATCCTTGCTAATATTTATTTTCTTGAGATTCATGCTTTGGATTTATGTTGTTTCTATTCATGTCATCTATTATATCGGATTTCTATAGGTTACTTGAATTTTTTGATGTTTATTCGATCTCGTACGCTGACACTTCTGATTTTCAAAAGAAAAAATATTACTTGACGAGATGGTAGTTGGGCCCACATACTAGATGGGAATCCTAAATCTAATAGTGTAGGATCTGATAGAGATCCTTCACCGCGGATATCCCCTATCTATTGGTTGTACATTATAACCTATCAACAAGTAGTTGAAAAGAATAAATTCAAAGTGTGATAGGGAAGAAATGTGTAGAAATAGTAGGAATAAGTATTAACTAGTGGTGTGGAATAAAATAAAATCAATAAAAAGGAATAACTATTGACTAATAGTAGGGAGTAAATGTAAGCACAAGTAGGAAATGAATGTTATGTAGTGATAGCTGTGCAATTACTTACAAGTGGTTTCCACCATGTAGAATTAGGAAACCATTACAGGTTTATGGATTATTTATTCCTATATATTTGACACAAAGTTTGGAGGAAAGTAATGTGCACTTTTTAAATTACAATCATGCTATTGAAATTTATATCTAATACTTAAGGGCACATTCTTGTTGAGAGGACAATGAATCTATATTGTAATCATTTAGGCATTGTATAATTCATGAAGTGTACTTTAGAGTGGGTTTTTCCTCCCGCATTTCTTTTGTAAGAAATTATATTTTGGAGGGTTTGTTGTTTATTACATTTATTTACATTGTATTCTTCTAAAAATTTTCATAATATTCTCTCATGGATTAGTATAGGAGGAATATCATAATCATCTACTTCCTTTCATTTCATATTAGAGTATCATCACCTCAAACCCAACATGTTAGGGGTTTTTTATGATGTAATCTTGTTTTGAATAGGAGCTTGTGAAGAAGGAAATGATATTGTAGGAAAATGGTAAGCACATATAGACGAAAAATGAAGATTTTTAGTGGCACTAATTTTGAGATATAGAAGATCAATACAAAAGAGCTCCTAAGTAGACTGAGATATATGCATTGAAGCATCTCTAACCAAACCCATTGGTAAGAGAGATGAAAATTTAGTGGTATTGTAGATAAAGTGAGGAAGACTTACAAGCCTCTATTTGGATGGTTTGGTATAGTTGACTATGCGTTTTATGGAAATGTCATAGTAACCATCTAAAAGAACATGGGTGATTTGTATTGGGATAAATCCTTGGTTAATGATTTTTTTTATGGAAATTGTTTTTTTAATGAAAATTAGTGTTGGTAATTCTACAAATGTGCATTTTTTGGCTATAAAATATTAAAGGAGAAAGTAGATAAGAGAGAAAATTGTAGATCCAAATCATGTTAGAAGTATAAATATCCCTAATATTTGAGGAGAAATTCTAGAATTGTGGCAATTTTAGGCATCTGAAAAGGTACTACAAGGAAGAGAGGAAGAAACAAAAGAATGAAAATAAATATACAATGATGAGTATAAAAGGCCTTCTAAAGAGGGCGTTGGACATGCCTTTATTATAGATATGGTGAATTAATTTATATTGTGGAGATTTCTTACATTAGAGTTCTAATTCAAATGAGTTTCCAATGTATGAGAAATATGATGGTTGGATGGTATAACTTGGTGATGACTCTCACCTTGCCATAGTTTGCCATGGTATATTTGGGATAATATCCTTTGCTGGTATTTAAAAGGGCTAATTGGATTTTTTCTTATTTTAGGTCTAGAATTAAACCTACTATTGGTAAGCACACTTAATTATGGTAATGTAAGTTTATCTAACAAGGAGTGTAAGAATATGTGAGAAGTTATGGTGCTCTGTAAGGATGTTCGTGTGGGAACTTTAATATAACTTGATGCATGCACAATTGAGTGTAATACTACTTTTACTTTTGTAGTGATGAGATCTATAGGATCTAACCTTCACAACCAAAGTTTACCTAAATAAGATATTGGAGAAGACAATGCTATGGCACCAAAGATTAGGCCATATTTTTCAGAAAGGAACACTAAACTTGGAAACAAAAATTGTTGATTATTCAAAGTGTGTGCTCTTAAATTTGACTTTCATGAGCATTCAATATATGTAAAATTTAATTGTGTTCAAGTTTATTGTAGTTCTAACAAATCCCATAAGTTGTTGGACTTGACTATTTAAACATTATTTGGTATAGTCAAATTTCCTTTGATTTCTAAGGATTTGATTTGTGTGTCATCAACTAATGGTTATTGTACAAGGACATGAGGATATGTTTTCTAAGAATAAATTATAAGGTTTTTAGTGAGCTTAAGAAGCTTAAATGTCTCTTGGAAATTCAAATTTCTTGGAAGATTATAGTGCTGAGTAATAAAGTTATTCCTTTTTTTCTGTAGAATTTAATAAAACTTGTAAGGAGAATGACATTGAAATACATAAGACAACTCCGTCTACCCCTTAATAGAATGGAGTTTTAAAATGGATTAATATAACATTGATGGAGGGAGCTAGGAGTATGCTTAGCGGAGTTATCTTAGATAAGAAGTTCTAGGTAGAAGGAATTTCTACTTCACGTTACTTTATTAACAAGATTAGCACATTTCTCACATTTATATGAACCCTATGGAGGTTTGGATGTTCAAGAAGCCCTAAATTTTTCATGTTCATTTTTTTAATTGTGAGGCATATGATCATGTTACTAAAGATAAGTTGTTAATAATGGATGAAATTTTTTGGAAATGTATCTTCATCACTTATGGCATTAATATGAAAGGGTGCAATCATTTTGATGATATTGTTAGAAAAGTTTTGTATCGAAGAATTCTATTTTCCAAAGTACTTAAACCATCTCCCACAATAATGTAGCTAAAAGGAAATGAAAAGAAAAGAGTGATTTAATTTGACCCAAAGTATGAAAGTTGAATAAAAAATTTAATAAGAAGTTCATGAGTTACCCAATAAGGAGGAAGATTTATAATATTTAGAAGACGAAGAAGAAACTCCACCTCAAAAATTAAGGAGATATACTTGACAAATAAGTGAAATAAAAACATATAATTATATCCAATTTGATTTCATATTTATATTTGCTTTATTTTCTAACACTGATGATCTTAGAATTATGAAAGAGGCAATGGAGATGGAAGATAAGGATTCATGGATATTTACCATGGATGAGTTAATGGATGCCATAATGCATTGATTTTTATGGAAATATTGGAAAGAACAAGGCTAGGTTGGTTACAAAAGGATATTCTTACATTGAGGGGATGGAATTTGGTGAGATGTTTTCCTAGTTACTATTTTGGAATCAATTAGGTTTCTATTATCTGTAATAGTATCCATATGGATGTAAAAAAAGCATTTCTTTATGCAAAATTCAAGGATGATATGTATAAGACAAAACTAGAGAAATATGTTAAAAAAGTTAAAGACTGTTAAAAAATTCTTTATATGGTCTCAAATAGTTTTCGATAATGTCTTACCAAACGTTTGATTTTTTTTGTGTTGGAATTGATATTCTTGATATCCAAATTAGACCATTATCATTATTATAAAAAAAGTCGTGGTTTTTTCCTTGTTATCAATCTATATGTAGATGTTAGGATATTCTTTGGTAGTAGTAAGCATGTGATTTGAAGTCTCTATTTTCATGACAATTTGATATTAATCACTTTTAAGCTCGACAATATATGTCAGAATGAATATCCATAGAGACAAAATGAATAAAATGATTTGGTTAAACTCTATATTACAATGTTTTCACATAGTAGATTGTAGAATGTTGAGTTTTTCTATTTGTATGAGAATTAAGCTTTCATTTGATTAATGTCTATAACACCCACAAACATGGAAAATATATAAATTATTCCTTATGCTAGTGTAATTGGTATTTTGATATATTTTAATGATTTTCTCAACTATAATGAAAAGGTTCTTTAGGTATTTGTAACATACTTTTATATATCCCATTTTCTATTATAATGATGTTTCAAGAGGACCCTAAAGTAGGGGATGTAGATAGAAGGATATGTATAAATTGAATGAGTGTTTCTATTTTTGGTGGAGCATTAATTTGTATAAGCTAGTTATATGTTGTGGTTTCTTTCTCCACTAGAGAGACACCATGGCTATAAGGACGTCATTTATATCACGAAAATGTGTTTAGAAGTAGGCTAAGTCACCCTAAAATGTGATAGTAACAATGTTATTTGTGGCTAAGAACCAAAAAATTTATGCTAAAACAAAGCATACAAATATCCATTACCATTTATGTAACGCCCTCCTCCCACATCTACCAAAGCAACTAGTCAGCCAGGGTAAACATGCAACGAGAGGCCAATATGATATGATTCGACCTCCTAAGTCACATTAAGGAAGTGGAACCGATGGAAACACGCCATATAGAAATCCAACATCATCAACAAAACCCTCAAAGGACAAGTCAACCACTCAAACAACATGTCCTTGGGTCCCAATGTTGTTTTACATCTCTTGGGCCACAGTCATTCTCATGTTATGGGAAAGGGAGCAACCAACAACCTAAATTCACTCTTACAGACCCACCTACCAACAACTGTGGACAAACATTTCCAGTGTTGTGCGAGCGACCTCGAGATTTAAGCCACTTTTCAGGGTTAGTGCCCAGGCCACTGCCCAGAATTGACCCATCTCTTCAAATCAATAAAGTAACATGGAAATGACAGTAGTAAAAATACTTTTTGAAGACCTTGACTCGACCCCTACTAGCCATGATAGGCACTTTGTCAAACATATTGCAAATGTGTAGTCTACAGGTGTAATCCATAGTTCTTGGCATAGGGGTCTCATGCTTAGCTAAGAATCACTAAGAACCATTTATGGCTCAACGCATCAACTTCCATTCCATCCATTAAATCCTAGATATATTGATCATTCAATTACAAGTAAAAACATGATGAGAGCCACACATGGCTATTGTCATAAAACACATACATAACTAGCATAATAACAACATAAAATACTCATGAAAGTATATTCATATAAAGAACATATAATCCATCAAAATGCTCATAGAATTACAAGGAGAAATAGCCATTCATTAATGATGCAAAATCCAAAACCGGGATGGGACTTCCACATTCCACTTCACTGTAGAATGGACAAGCCAAATCTCTCTTCAATCATTCACCATCGTGCCATATTCCAAGCATGAATGTGGAATCTCGTAGAACACATCAATCAAACTCATCTAGGGCTTCTAGAGGCCAGCCACCTCAACCAATCAAACAGTGATTCCACATCATGGCTGGACATCACCAAAACCATCACTAGATCAGTCTCCACCCTAGCTATCTAGGGTTCCAGAGTTTTTGTTCCAACCAAGGCTCCAGGACTAGTAACTCAACCCACAGTTGACATTGGGCTTCAGAGCATTTTTCCAACCAAATCTAGGGGACTAGTAACTCAACCCAAGATTGTACAGGGCTCCATAGTGTTTGTCCAACCAAGGGTATGGGAACTAGTAACTCAACCCAAGCTAATGAAACATGAGAACAAACCAAAAACACAAGGAAATAAACCCACAAACTCCATGGTTATCCAAGAAATGGAAATACTAGCAAATCCACTATCAATCCAAGTAATTCTCCATGCCAATGACAGATCATGACCAATAATTCACATTCATATGCCATGCATGCCAAAACTAGTGAATAAATCATACATGAAACTCGCTACCTACAAGAAAATATGATGCAACTTCTAACCCTGATGCATCCTTGCACTTTCCTACTTTTCATTTGCTTTCTTGCTCCAAGAATCCAAGTATGCCACACCCTCCGAGAGTGCTCCAATAAAAATCTAAGTGTCCAAGAGTATGAGAGAGAGAATTAGGAGAGAGAGGTCCAACACTGAACTGACAAAAGGTTACCAACTGATCCTCTGAAGCCTTTTTATGGATGAGCCCTCTATTTTATTGATTTTCAATGATTTTCCTTCATTTTCCTCTTCACATGAAACTTGCGACCTTTCACCTCCCTTTTCTCCTAATTTCCATTATTTTCATAAATAAATGTGCAAAAAATTCCATTTTTCCTTTCCAAAGCCTTAGCCACTGCCTTTGCAAATTTCCTTAGCTATAAACAAACAAATGAACACCCCTAGGATTTCTTGCCCAACATTCAACTTGGAATAAGTGTCCCATTCATTCATGGTTATTATTTTTAAATTTTATACATGGAATTTTTAGTAGGTTTATCACAGAACCCTCCCCCTTGGGGGACACCATCCTTGTTATTCAATCACACATATACCTGAGAAACCCACTAAAGAAGACATACTACTCATGGATGTTTATAACACAACTCGATGTAGTATTTACAATGAAGGATCTGCTCAACAGAAAAACATCATGACAACATGAAAACATACCTCATAGTGGATCTTTATAACACAACTCATTACAGTGTTTACAATGATCATCCTACTAAGTTCCAACTCATATAACATCATAACATAATGATAACATAACCGCATGATAGGACAATAACATGAAACCCATATTGCATGGTGGAGCTTTATAACATATCTTGTTATGGTATTTACATCCATACACGGGTGTACATATAGCAACATCATCAAAATATAGATGCCAAAACATATGCCAAATCATATTCCAAAGCATATATCAAAACATATACTAAAAACCATGTCTAAGCATATATCAAAACATCATATAGCATATATCAAACCATCATAAAGCATAAAACAAACACCATAAATAACATACCAAACCATCATAAAGCATATACCAAACCGCCATAAAGAAAATACCAAACCACCATAAGCGAATACCAAACTATCATGTCAAGCTACTTTGCCTCAACCGATAAATAAGGAAGGATACATGGCCCGCTTCTGATCCGCCATCTCCAATGTAGCTTCATCAGGCCCAAAGCACTTCTATTGCACTATAACTTGATTGATTGCTCAGTTTCGGAGAATGAGCACCTTTTTATGCAATATACACTAAGGCTCCAGCTCAAATTCTCCATCTAGTTCCACCTACAATACATGCTATTCAATTACATGATCAACATATTTAACATACTTCTTAAGCAATGGGACATGGAAAACATCATGGAATTTCACTGTCAAAGGCAGTGCAAGTCGATAGCCTACTAGCCCAATCCACTCAATGATACTGAAGGGTCCACAAAAATGGGGTGCCAACTTTCCACATGCTCCAATCCACAAGGAGATCTTCTCTGATTTGATGTGCAAGTACACCTGTTACCCAATCTGAAACTCCTAGGACAACCGGTTCCTATCAACATAGCTCTTCTTCCTATCCTGTGCTTCTTTAAGATTTTTCTTGATCACCTGCACTTCTTGTTCCATGTCTGCTAACATATCTAGTCAAACTAATGAGAGTTTTACAACTCCACCCATACATTGCCTCAAAAGGACTCCTCCTTAAAGACTCCCCATAACCATTGTTGTATGTGAACTCTACGAGTGGAAGATACTCTTTCCACTTCCTCTACTCGTGCATCACATACATCCCCAACATATCCTCTAATATCTTTTTGACCCTCTGTATCTATCCATCTATCTGCAAATGATAAGTTGTGCTGAACACCAACTCCATGCCCAAACCTACAAATAACTCCTTCCAAAACTTGGAAATGAACTTCACATCCCTGTTTGATATAATCTTCTTTGAAACACTGTGTAGTCTAACCACATCTTTGATGAATACCTGTGCCACATCACTAACTAATAACGTATACTTCACCTGAATGAAGTGTGCAACCTTTCTCAACCTTTCCACAATGACCATGATGGAATCATGTTGCTTCACTATCTTTGACAACCTGTGATGAAGTCCATGGAAATTACTTCACATTTCCATTTTGGAATCGCGATCGGATGTAGCATTCCACCTGGATGTTTACACTCTGCTTTCACTCACTGATAATCAAAACATCTAGCCACAAGCTCTGCTATATCCCTCTTTAAGTTCGGCCAATAGTAATATCTCTTCACCATTGTTAGTGCCTTTTGGTAACCTAGGTGACCTGAATATAGTTTCACATGAAACTCCCTCAATATAACCTTCTTGAGATCACTGTCATCTGACACATATATCTTGTCTCAAAACTTGACCAATCAATCTACTGTAAGACAATAGTCCAAATCATATGCACCTGCACCTATACCTGTACCTGTACCACTAGCTATACATGTACATGTCCCATCACCTGCACATGTACCTTTACCATCACCTATATCTGTACTCTACTACAATCTGTGTACAATCTCCATATATCGAACATCCTATTATCCTACCTGCAAGATCATGTTTAGTAATTCTGTCCCATAAGAGCTCATAGCTACTAAGTGATTCACCTATGCCCGCCTGCTAAGAGCATATAACACTCTATTCTCCTTGTCGTTGATCCATTTGCTCTCAAAGTTGAACTCATTTATTGTGGCCAACCACCCAACTTGCCTACAATTTAGATTTGGTTCGTCAAATAGATACCTCAACCCATTGTGATCACTCATCAATGTGAACCTCCTACCTAGAAGATAGTGTCTCCACATCATCAATTCATGTATAATTTCTGCAAACTCAAGATCATGTGTGGGATAGTTGTGTTCGTGCTTATTCAATTTCTGTGACTCATAGCATACTACTTGTCCATCCCGCATAAGGACTCCTCCAAGTCCTCTCTTGCATGCATCTGTGCACACAACAAACTCTTTATCCATGTCTGCATTCTTCAACACTAGTGCATGTGTTAATAACTACTTGATCTACTCAAAACTACCCTCACATTCCTCTGTCCATTCAAACTTTTTACCTTTTCTTTGCAATGAGAAGTTCCTAATGAAAGTCCTATAGTAACCTGCCAAACCCATGAAAGATCTCACCTCATCCATACTCTTTGAATATACCCACTCCATGATGGCTCTTGTCTTTTTTGGATCTACTACAATGCCTTCCTTGGAGACAACATGCCCTAAGTAATGTATCTCTGTCTCAAAGAAACTGCATTTTCTAAGCTTAGGATACCATTGATGCTCTCTCAACAATTTCAACACTGCTTCTAGATGCTCGACTTGCTATTTTTCATTTTTAGAATATACCAATATGTCATCAATGAACGCAATAACAAACTTATCCAAATATTGAAAAAATACATTATTCATCAAGTACATGAATTTAACTGCAGCCATAGTTAACCCAAATGGAACTACAACAAACTCATAATTCCCATACCTTGTTCTGAATGCAGTCTTGTAAATGTCCTCTTCCTTGATGCATACTTGATAGTATCCAGATCTCAAATCAGTCTTTGAGAACATTGCTACCCTCTTGAGTTCATCGAACAAGTCATCAATCCTTGGCAAAGGGTACTTGCTCTTGATATTCATTTTTTTTCAACTGCCTGTAATCAATGCATAATCCAAGAGTACCATCTTTCTTCCTAACAAACAAGACTGATGCACCCCATGGTTATACACTTGGCCTAATGTATCCTTTGTCCAACATTTCCTTCAATTGTAGCTTCAGTTCTACCAACTCAAGTGTGCTCATCCTGTAAGGTGCTTTTGATGCTGAAGTTGCCCCTAACACTAACTCAATAGAAAATTCTACCTCCCTATGGGGTGGAAAATCTGTAATGTCCTCAGGAAATATATCCTTGAACTGTTGTAAAACTGGGTAACTTTTCAACACATCTGTATTCTCAACCTCCAAGTACCCTTATTAGTAGAAATGTGCATTGTGAATAGCTTCCACCCTTTCCTATGGCTATTCTTTGCTTGCATATTTTTCACCACCCTAATTTATGTGGCCTTCTTCTTGCTTTGTAAGACTCTTGGTTCTCCATTATCATCAACACGCTGAATAGCTTTTTCATCACAGTCTACCTTGGTTCTATGAAGATACAACTAATCCATGCCCAACAACATATTGTATGATCCCAACAGTAATACATTTAAATGTGTTGGTGTAGGCATACCATTCAAATAAAATGCACAAGCTCTTACCCTGTGATGAAATCCCTTCTTCGTACCTATATCCAACCGCACTAACCAAGATTTTGCATGAAATTCATTACTCAAAAAAAGCTTATCCACCAAGTCCAGACTAGATAGCTATAATTAGATCTAGGGTCAATAAAAATAGAAACAATTTGATCACAAAGCGTACCATCCATCTCAATGACAGATGCCTGATGTTTTTCATGTTGGTTGTCCACTACTGCATAGATACACAAAATACTCTCACTGACATCCCCAACAGTCTATCTCTCCTGCACACTGTATATATTAGGTCTACCACTCTGATATTGTGGAAAATATATCCTACGATGATCCCCTCCATAAGTCCAACATCGCACAGGTTCCTTACTCTTCTCCTCATGCCAATGTACATGCCCTTTCACTAATGCATTGAACTTCTTAGGTGGCGCAACATTATCCGTGTTACCCGAATCATGTGGTCTTTCCCACTTCTTGTCCCATTTTCCTTTGTTCTTTGCATTACCTCTCCATTCTGGCTTAGTCTTAGTTCTGCGCTTCATTTGTTCACAACAATGCTTTAGCTTTTGAATGACCTCCTCCAAATAATTGGGCTCATCCAACTCAATCATGTCTTTAAATGCAACTAATAACCCACTAATGAACCCTTGAATCTTGGCCTTCTCCTCTATGAGGTAAGGCGCATATCTCAATAGCTCCAAGAACTTACTAGTGTACTCATCATTTTTCATGGTACCCATATTTTGTTCGTAAAATTATGTTTCCCTATCATCAAAGTACCTTTCTAACAAGTACTTATTCTTAAATAGTTTCTCAAACTCACCCCAAGACAAATATTCCTCATGAATACACCGAACATTATTCACATCTTCCCACCAAATGTCCACTTTACCATTGGGACTGAAGGTAGATACTCTAGCTTTCATGTTCCTAAATAATCATGCAACCTGAAGAACTTCCTCATGCCAAGCAACCATGCCTCTGCATCATTTGGTTTCTTCATTTCCCCATAAAAGGTAGGTGGATTTTCTTTCTTAGATTCATCCGAAAAGTATCCCCTATCACTCCTCCTGTAAGAATAATATCGATGATGATCATAGTGCCTATCTGAATCAAAATTAGAATCATACTTGTGTTTGTCCCTCCTCCTCTCAGGAGTGTCCAACAATCTTGCATCTCAGATTGTGCCCACTCTATCTGATCTGTGACTGCCATGTGATCTACTTCCATATGCCACATTACTTTATTTCTCCTGCTCATGACTGATATGAAGTGACCGTTATCACTACAAATCTTACAAGCTCTGAAGTATGATTGCATTTACCTCTACTAACTTTTCCTGTGGCTGTATGATTCTATCGTTATCTACCTTACAACTCATTATCTCTTTTTTTAAGCTTCTTAGTGTCACTGCCAAATCAGAAAAGTTCCTAACACCATAATTCTCTTAAGCTTCATAGGGAGAGACTCTATAATTAACCATCTTTCTAGCCATTTGATGTTTCTTCCTGTAAGGTATATCATGTCAACTAAACCAAATCACGATAAACCAGTGTACCTTAGTATAGCTCAGGGAGGATACCTTGTCTGCAAGATCAACAGACCATCATGATACATGTATAACATAATCATAATAATATATAGAAATAGTACATAAGCATATAGCCATGCAATTGTTATTCTAGCTAGGGTCCAGTCATCAATGCATGACCTTAACACACCATGTACTACAATCTCATGCATGACAACATCCATTACATCACATAACACTTGACCACATGCAAACACTAAAATTCATAAGTATTACATAACTATACATACCATGACCTTATGCATGACGACATAAACCTTACCATTGTATGTGGACCATGCACAATCACAACATAGACAATACACCAACTTACATGTGGATAGAACTTGAGCATGAGTACAGACCATTCCCAGACATAACACACATAATCAAGCATAATTGAAAAACACTGTTATGTAGCATCATGTAACCCAATACACAAGAATCATACATACGACCAAACATACAATAATGTAACTGTTAGCTCTGCTACATCCTTCAGCATTTGGAGGACAAAATACTAGCTTGGCCATGTTTTTTTTCACAAAGGGGGCTCACAGCATTCTATTTCCTTCTTCCCCTTCATTTCCTCATCCTCTCTTAGTCCTCGCTATCTTTCTTTTCCTCTAAAACCCGGTTAAACCCGCTTTCCGTCAGGTCCCCAGGCACAAAGTTTAAACCCTTGAGACCATGATTGCGTGAACACGCACTTTTCATAAGACCCTTTTCCCTCATCGCAATTGCAATTGCAACTTTCCATCCATTCAATCCAATGGTGATCGCTCCTCCTGATCCTACGAACAGCCCACTTGTTAACTCACGATAAAGCAGTTTTCTGCCTTGTCCCATCTACCATGTGTCGCGCAGTGACTGTGATCGCTTACCTATGTATGTTTACTGCCTTCCTCCCAAAAGCGGTGCGATACATACCGCTTACCACCATTTTCCCATCTCCGCGCGTTATCTCCCGTGCACCTTTCCTACCCAATAGTCGTTGGATCTGCCCACCCGGGATTCAACAGCTCATGACTGTTTGTTCTCACTTCTTCCTATTGTCTCCTGCCAATAGATCTCTGCCATCCATCCATGTGATCCAACGGCTGATATTTGTTCCCGTCCCGCTCATTTAGCTGCCATGCAATATTCACGCTCATAGCCTGTATTGTGCATCCGAAGGAAGAAGGAGGCCTGTATCCAGTTCCTGGCACATTTTCCCTGCGACAACTGCATTTAACAAGAAGGGATGGCTAAGAAGAAAAAGGTACAAAGCCGAGCAGGTGAATGCATTCAATGGTTATGGAGTTCAATTCCACCTGCTCGAGAAGTACAGCGGAGTGCCAGAGAAGGTCAAATTCGTCCGTAGGCACAGTCAGTTTGTAGCAGAGACTCCATCAGAGAGTTAAAGCGGTTGGTGGTCCATTATGACCCCTCCACGCATTGAGTAGCAGAATATCTTTGTAATGAAACTCTATATATACCCAGAACACAGATGTAATCGGTGTGGATGGTTTTTGTTTTGATGTAGGGTTAAACTTCTAGAGACTGTAACTACTTTGATACTTACAACATCTGGTCTTCATTTTTAGCTAATACAAGCTTCTTTTGTTGTTAATTGCTCACTTTCCACTTGTTCTTTGTTCTAGGTTGTGCTTGTTATGCAGTTTCATGTGCTCTTTATATTTATCATTTGAGGAGTTGTCATCCCACCTCTGTGTTAGAGTCTTGTATTTATCATTGAATGTGTTATGCAGGTCCCTGTTTACTTAATGCCAGAGAGTTGTCATCCTGTCTATGCATTGGGAGATAGATTTCAGAGCTCTTTACTGGTTGCAGTCGGCCATCACATGGTCTTGTGCATCTGTTGGTGTGGTCAGTATTCTCCATGTTCACCTATTCCTTAAACTGTGAGGGATTGGTGGTCTAAAGCCTTGTAGTCTGGGGGTGTTCACCCATGTCTAGAGTTAAGCATAGTAGAAGTGGTTATCTGGCTTGCACAAGCATCATTCCTTCCATTCATCCATTTCCAACTTTTTCATGAGTTTTGTAATTTTCCCAAGCATCTCCGAGATACAACCTAGGAGAGTTTCTTGGGGTGATAACATTAATTGGCGCCGTTTCCGGGGAGAGGAGATTGAAGCTCAGTTTCCCTGGGAGAAGACAAAGTTCCAGATTTTGATGATAAACAAAGTCTGGGCACATTTCTGGTTGTAATCATCTATCTGGCAACTCCACTGGAGGATGACCAATCTTTGGCGACTCCTCATTATAGTCTTGGCTGAGTTTGTAAGACACACTTGAAGAAATCCTCATAAATCACGAGCTAACTAGTGCCTAACCCTGAGAAGACCGTTAAGAAGAAGAAAACATCGTATAAAGGAGCATCAGGATCAGGCCACAAATGACACAGACAATTACACATCAATCATTGTTATTCAGCAGGCGTACAAAATCTCCCATGAAGAACATCCAAGGAGGAAAGCATACAAAGAGGGGATGAAGTATAGATCATCTATACCTGATAAGGTCAAATGCCCTAAAAGTTTTGAGGTAGATGATCAAATAAATCCAATTCTTCAGCTCTTTGATGAACCGGCTGATAGGCCGGCCGAGAGGGGGAGAAACAGTTTTGATGGCCCAGTAGATGGCCAGTTTTTGAAGATTTATGTTGTTTAAGGTTTTTGAGCCTTAATGATTGTAAGCATGTTCTTTTACGGGTTTAGTGTAGACTTAATTAGACTCCATGCCCAATGGAATACTAGGCAATGTTTTTTATGCTTTTTTTGTATGAAGGCTTTGGTTTGCGGTTCTTGAGACCTCACAGGGAGGATCTCTTCCCCAGAAGGAGCCAGTCTTAGCTCTACTACATACTTCAGCATTTGGACAACCAAATACCAGCTTGGCTGTGTGTTTTTTCACAAAGGGGGCTCATAGTAGTCTGTTTCCTTCTTCCCCTTCATTTTCCTCATACTCTCTTAGTCCTCACTATCTCTGTTTTCCTCTAAAACTTGGTTAAACCCACTTTCCCTCAGGTCCTCGGGCGCAAAGTTTAAACCCATGAGACCGTGATTGCGTGACCACGCACTTTTCATAAGCCTCTTTTCCCTCATCACAATCGCAATCGCAACTTTCGTCCATTTAATCCAACGGTGATCGCTCCTCCTAATCCCGCGAACCACCCACGCGTTAACTCATGATAAAACGGTTTTCTGCCCTATCCCATCCGCCATGCGTCGCACAATGACTGTGATCGCTTGCCTATGTACGTTTACCACCTTCCTCCCAAAAGCAGTGTGATACATACCACTTATCGTCATTTTCCCGTCTTCGCATGTTATCTCGCGTGCACCTTTTCCGCCCGATAGCTGTTCGATCTGCCTGCTTGGGATCCAATAGCTCACGACTGTTTGTTCTCGCTTCTTCCTATTGTCTCCCGCCAATAGATCTCTACTGTCCATCCATGTGATCCAACAACTGATATTTGTTCCCGTCCTGCTCATTCGGCCGCCATGCCATCTTCATGTCCATAGCCTGTATTGTGCATCCGAAGGAAGAAGGAGACTTGTATCCAGTTCCCAGAACATTTTCCCTGCAACAACTGCATTTAACAGGAAGGGATGGTGGAGAAGAAAAAGTAGCAAAGCCAAGCAGGTGAATGCATTCAAAGGTTATGGAGTTCCACTCCACCTGCTCGAGAAGTACAACAGAGCACTAGAGAAGTTCAAATTCATCCACAGACATAGTTAGTTTGTAGTAGAGACTCCATCAGAGAGTTAAAGCGGTTGGTGGTCCATTATGACCCCTCCACACATTGAGTAGCAGAATATCTTTGTAATGAAACTCTATATATTCCCAGAACATAGATGTAATTGGTGTGGATGGTTGTTGTTTTAATGTAAGGTCCAAATTCTGGAGACTGTAACTGCTTTGATACTTGCAGCATTTGGTCTTCATTTTCAGCTAATACAAGCTTCTTTTGGTGTTAATTGCTCACTTTCCACTTCTTCTCTGTTCTAGGTTCTGCCCGTTATGCAATTTCATGTGCTCTTTATATTTAGCATTTGAGGGGCTATCATCCCACCTCTGTGTTAGAGTCTTATATGTATCATTGAATGTGTTATGCAGGTCCCTATTTACTTAATTCCAGAGAGCTGTCATCCTGTCTGTCCATTGGGAGATAGATTTGCAAACCTCTTTACTGGTTGCAGCTAGCCATCACATGCTCTTGTGCATCTGCTCAGTATTCTCCATGTTCACCTATTCCTTAAACTGTGAGTGATTGGTAGTCTAAAGCCTTGTAGTCTGAGGGTGTTCACCCATGTCTGAAGTTAAGCATAGTAGAAGTGGTTATTTGTCTTGGACAAGCATCATTCCTTCCATTCATCCATTTCCAAGTTTTTGTTGAGTTTTGTAATGTTCCCCAACATCTCCGAGATACAACCTAGGAGAGTTTCTTGGGGTGATAATAGTAACCAAGCAACCACATGATACATGTAAGCGATATATAATAACACATAACCAGTCATATACTCATAGGGATGCATCCCACAAAAGCACACTATGTTCCACATGATGACATCACCACAACAATGATCAACATCATGCAATTGCAACAACATATGGAATGCAAGTATGAGAGACACACATGCAACTGACATGCATGCATGACCAACACATAGTCCGTCCAATCCGAGGGGTGAACCATGCTCCGATACCACTCTGTAACACCCTCCTCCCACATCTACCTAAGAAACCGACCAACCAGGGTAAACATACAATAAGAGACCACTATGATATGATTTAACCTCCTAAGTCACATTAAGGAAGTGGAACAAATGGAAGCATACCATACAAACATCTAACATCATCAACAGAACCCTTAGAGGACAAGTGAGCCACTCATACAACCTATCCCTAGATCCCACTGTTATTTTAGGTCTCTTGGGCCATAATCACTCTCATGCTATGGGCAAGGGAGTGACCTATAACCTAATGTCTCTCTCGCAGGCCTACCTGCCAGCGAGTGTGGACTAGAATCGATAATGTTGTGCTAATGAACCCATGATTTAAGCCACCTTTCAGGCTTAGAGCCTAGGTCCCTGCCCATAATTGACCCATCTCTTCTAATCAGTAAAGTAACATGGAAATGAAAGTACTAAAGCAAATACTTGTTCAAGACCTTGCCTGGACCCTTACTAGCCATGACGGGCATTTAATCAAACATATTGGAAATCTGTAATCTATAGGTGTAATCCACAGTTCTGAGCATAGGAGCCTCATACTTAGCTGGGAATCACTAAGCACCATTGATGCCTCAACATATCAACTATCATCCCATCCATTAAGTAATAAATACATTGATCATTCAATTATAAGTAAAATCATGATGTAAGCCACACATGGCTACTGCCATAAAACATAACCAGTATAATAGTAGCAGAAAATACTCATGAAAGTACAGTCATATAGACCACATATAATCCATCAAAATTCTCAGACAAATACATGGAGAAATAGCCATTCATTAATGATGCAAAATCAAAACCCAGGATGGGAATTCCATGTTTCACGTGACCATAGAATGGCTGAGCCAAATCTCTCTTCAGCCATTCACCCCCATGCCATATTCCAAGCATGAATGTGGGACCTCATAGAACACATCAAACAAAACTCATCCAGGGCTTCCAGAGGCCATCCACCTCAACCCATACAACAATGATTCCACATCAGGGTTGGAGATCACCAAAAACATCACCAGATTGGTCTCCATCCAAGCTATTTAGGGCTCCAAAGTGTTTGTTCCAACCAAGGCTCTAGGACTAGTAACTCAACCCACAATGGCCACTGGGCTCCAGAGTGTTTGCCCAAACAAAGCTCCAAGACTAGTAACTCAACCCACCAAGGGCTCCAGAGCGTTTGTCCAACCATGGCTATAGGACTAGTAACTCAACCAAAGATGTTACAGGGCTCTAGAGAATTTGTCCAACCAAGGCTATGGGAACTAGTAACTCAACCCAAGATAAGGAAACATGAGAACCAACCAAAAACACAACAAAGAAATAAACCCACAAACTCCATGTCTATCCGAGAAATGGCAAGACTAGGCAATCCACTGTCAATCCCGACAATCCTCCATGCCAATGACATATCATGAACAAAGATCCACATGTATATGCCATGCATGCTAAAACTAGTGAAGAAATCGTACATGCAACCCGGTACCTACAAGCAAATCTTATGTAGTTGCTGACCCCCATGCATCCTTCTACTTTCCTACTTTTTGTTTTATTGCCTACTCCAAGAATCCAAGTACGTCACACCCTACAAGAGTGCTCCAACAAAATCTAAGTCTCCAAGAGTATGAGAGAGAGAGCTCCAACAATGAATTGAAGAAAGGTTACCAACTGATCCTCAAAAGCCTTTTTATGGATGAGTCCTCTATTTTCTTCACTCTCCATTATTTTCCTTCATTTTACTCCTCACATGCAACCTGTGACCTTTCACCTCCATTTTCTCCTAATTTCTATTATTTTCATAAATAAATGTGCCAAAATTTCCATTTTTCCTTTCCAAATATTTAACCATTTCCTTTTCAAATTTCCTTAGCCATAAACAACCAAATGAACACCCTCTAAGATGCCCTGCCCAGCATTCATCTTGGAATAAGTGTGCCTGTAAGGTGTGGGATCCCCCCCAATGCAAGTTTTGGGCCTTAAAGCCCAAGTTTTGACTAAGTCCTATGTAAAGACTTAGCGATTTGTGGGCGCGGAGCGTGAAGTTGTCATTGAGTCAAAGTGTTGTCCACCCTTGCTTTTGTAACATAATATCAGTTTGAAAGATCTACCCATGGTCTGCGGACCATGGGATTATATAGATAGAGTGAGGCTCTAAGTGAAAAAGGAAAAAAAGAAGAAGAAGGAAATGGAAGGAAATCAATCCATGAAGCATTGAGTCGAAGTGTAGAGTCATGTCTTTGGGTCGTAGAGTAGGACAAGGCTCTGTAGCTGAGTGCGCAGAGGCATAGTAGTCCGCAGCTGAGTGCGTGAACCCCTCCAACTGAGTGTGCAGGGCAGGTCGAGTCTATAACCATTGGAAGCATTAATAAAGAGAAGTTTCACCCTATTTCTGTGTATCTTTTCCTATTTTATGCATTGAATTATATTGGGTATGAATCGTAAGATTGCTGTTTATTTATGGCACGAACTTATATGAATGTGCTAAATAAGTAAATCTAATAGAAGGTATATGTTTACATGAATATAACTAATTGTTATAAGAAGATAAGTAAGAACCACAGTGTGAATTGGGGAAATACTACAGATCACTTCCCTAGCAGTGTGAAAGCCCCACAACTCCTAGTTAGGGCTGCACGAAGGCAAATATAATAGGGTGCAAAGGCCTCATAGGTTAGGGAAGTGTGTGAAGTAACCTACGGGAAGGTATTCACACTTGGAATAAATCAACCCCTCAAAAATCTCCAAGGTGCAGAAACTTGGTTCCAGCATCCCTCCATACTGCTTCGGTGAGACCTTAGTTGGCTCTCCATGGAATTTTGCTGAAAGGGCCAGTAGTACAAGGATTTGTTTGGCTAATTAACTCTAAACCTGGGTTAGGCCCCAACAAGCCAACAAATGGTTCTGTTGCTAGGACTAGAATCTGCATAGAGATGTCTAATGTTGTATCATTGGAATCCAACTAAGAAAGAAATTAAAGATTGGTTGGATAGGAAAATTCACAAGTTCACGGCACAGGAGAATAGGAATCCGCGAATATTAAAGGAAACTTGGTTAGACTGCTACCTGTACATGGAAATCCATGAAGTTTTCTTTGCATCTTTCCCTTCTGAGTTGTACGAGTGGATTTCAAAGCTAGCAGATAGCCAAGGGAGGTGGAAACTCGATAATTATATCGTGTGGACTGCAGTGTTGGTGCACATATTGGAAGCATCGAAGGATAATATCATGCACGCTATTGATCATTGGCTCAATCAGATCATAGGAGGATTCATTACTGAGTTCACGGTAGACACTTCAGTCAACTATAGTGAGGCAGAGCAACGCTTTCTCAACGGACCACGAGGTAAGTACCTTAAGTCTCTAAAAACTTGGATTAAAATGGTACTATGTGAAAAGCATATTATGTGAATATATTAGTGTTCTGCGCTACGCGAAGTGGGAGAATTTACAAAAACGAAGGTAGTACAGACCTATAAACTAGGCCCTTAATTGCACCTCTGCAAGGGGATAAGGAAGAGCTCACGAAGGTCTCGCCAAGAAGTGTGATCAATTTGATAAGGCATAGGATTCTACATATACCACCCCCACCCACACCACCACTAGTTTCACTGTCGTCACCCCCATATTCGCCCGTACCACCACCGCGAGTCAATATGGCAAGCGCGATAAAGTTGCAGGTGTTCAAGGGAGTAGGAAATGAAGATCCGGACCAGTTTGGGTTCATGATAAAAGTCATATGAGAAGTGCAGGGAGTTATAGATGATAACATAAAGAAAGCAACGTTGGTCAACGCTCTGCAGGATCGCACGTTGACCTGGTATATTAAGCATTCTAATGACAATCCGAATGTGGGGATCACAGATATCCAAATTGAACGGAACAAAGAATTTAGCAAGCTGAAGTCAAAGGTGCAGTATATCATTGGGTTCAAGGAGATCACAATGCTGCTAGGAGAGACTCCTTAGGAGTTGGATCAGAGACTGAAGTCATAATTTGTGAAACCAATATGACTTTGACAGATGGAGAGCACCACGAATTTTTTGTAGCATCACTAATGCTGCATTTGAAGAACGCGTTGTCACAAAAGAGGTTAATGACTTAGGCAGAGGCCTTGGAGATCATGATGAGACTTCATGAGACCCTGATACAAGATCCTAACCTGGTAGTTCAGCAGATCTACGTGCAGTTGAAAAACTTATGCCTTGAGATGCAGAGTCTAAAACAGGACAGGAAAGCTCGCCCGGAAGTGCATAAAGAAGTATGTTGCATAAAGTGAAAGGGTCAGGGACATGAAAAGGACCACTGACTGGTGTTCGTGAATTACCTCATGGGATTAGGGCTGATGCCATTAAGACAAAAGGCACAAGAAATACCTAGTGCGACACCTGCTTTGTGGTGCACAATTTGTCAAATAGGAGGAAATCATGCTACAGACAACTTCCATTTGTTGCAGAAGTACACAAAATTTACAACATTTGTTCTTTAATTTTTGTAGATTGGTTGGACATGATGAGTGCACCTATAGAAGCTATGAGCTGATTATGGATAGGACTCCCACCTGCAGAGTTCATCCCAAAACACGGCCTCTTGACTAGAACCCGGGAGTGGCACGAACCAGATTTCAAGGGCACAGATGAGGCTGAGGTGGAGGAGGACATGGAAGAGGTCATGGAAAATTGATTTGCTACAATTGTTGGGGGCATGACATTATGCTTGTGATTGTACAAATCCAATGCATCCATCATGTATGTATTGTACCTTGTTTGATCATGAGATGGAGGATTGTCCCACACTGACAGCTATGCTGCGCGACAAGGGAGCACTCCAACCTCCCCCAACTCAGAACCTATAGACGATGAGGTCTGAGCCGTGCGAGGAAGACGCCAACGTGAACATTGTGCTTCGAATTGGAATTACAAAAGGAGATGATAAAGGCATGTAGCCTGAAGTTAGTACTTAGGTTCGCAAGGCTCCGACAAAAGAACCTGACTTTGATTTGGATCACGCTAAGGAAACCTTCATGGAAGTTAGGAAGAGCTTTGTTGATGCCTCCACTTCAGGAAGCAAAGATAGAATAGAGATATAAATGAACCCAACAATGCTCATGACATTCCTAGAAACATGCATGAAGCTACTGCACGACAATAAGGTTGTAAAGGGATTGCAGGAACTCATTAATAGATGCGTTGGGACTGCACCAGGAGAACTGCACATAGTCTAGAACATTGTAAAGCATGTGACGAAGATGGGAAGAGAAATGGGGTTGACCACCTAGATTGGAGAATATGAGATGGACCAAGTAATCCTGGACCTACTGTCAGACACGAACGTTCTTCCAAGGGAGACATGGGAGCACATGGGAAGGCCTATGCTACATTGGTCTCCTATCTAGCTGTGAATGGTGAATCAACAAAAGATCATACCTATGGGGAGATTGTGGGGAATCACCGTGGATATTGAAGGAGAAAGCATGCTAGTAGACTTTGTAGTGAGCAAGATTGTTGATGACAACAATCCCTACCACGCGCTCTTAGGAATCATTTGGGCCACTGACATGAATAGGGTGATAAACCTAAAGAAGTGAAAACTGATTTTTGAGAAAAATTCTCTGCGCGTAGTTGTACTTTTGGACCCTACTGAGGGATCACACTACATAGAGCCATTACGCGACTATGAAAGTGACAACAACTTGGACTGCATCTAAAAGATAACTGCACGAGCAAGACTAGGTAAATCCCATCACGGATGGATGAATCTCATGGTACTGCGAAAGCTCCTGTACATTGGATTCGGATGAGGAAATAGAGCGATGGCAGAACCGGTTACACAAGGTAACCATGCTGAACTGCAACATGATGACAAGATCGTTGCGCTGCATATCGACAGAGGTAAGGGATCTGCCTACTTATGATGGGTTAAGTGAGGTAGATGCTTTCTTGAACAGATTTGAAAGAGAGGTGCTGGAAAAACAACATTTCGAGGCTTTAAAATGGATATTGCATGCTATGCCTGCGAGGTGGTGGGGCATGCACCATGGAAGCTTTGAGGACTGGCGTGAATGCAGGAGAATGATGCGCATGCATTTTGGGAAGCCTCAAATGTGTCTAACTGACAAGTATGATAGACGAGATGATCCGCAGGCGCACCTCGCCAAGTGGACAAAGGTCTATGGGGAAGAGCCGCAATGTGACTGGGTGCACTTGTTCTGTCATACCCTAGATGTTATACCGATGAACTAGAATATAGAGACTAAGCTTTGCCATGGGACGAGTGAATGGGATATCTTGCACAAAGGGTCCCTGTTAACCTCCACGTTTCAGGATCATCAGTGGGACACTGTTGATGACGCGGTACAAGCTGTAAAAATAGTTATCTTTAAGATATCCTAGGAACCAATAGAATTGGTTCAGCCTAAATGGGCTACTCAGCTGAGCTGCGCACTGTAGTGTTATAATGTATTTAATACTGAAGAAGACGATGAGGATCCACAAAAAGTTAACATTCCCGAAACTGAAGTCCATCGTGAGGTTCAAGGACCACTGATTGAAGACCCATACATAACTACGCCAGTAAAGACAAAGCAGGTGAACATTGGTACATAAGCTGAACCTAAATATGCAATGCTCGGTGACTACTAGGATGACGCGATGGTGGATAAGGTCGCTGAGTTACTCCACGAGTACCAGGACTTATTTCGAACCAGGATCACAGACTTGAAAGGAATCATCAGAGATTTAGGAATGATGCACATCACATTAAAGCTCGATGCAAATCTAGTTAAGTAGAGGCGTTACCATTTGAATCTGAAATACAAGGAAAAGGTTCGCATAGAACTCAAAAAAATGCCCATAGTAGGAATCATTGAACCGGTGGAAGAATCTGATTGGGTAAGCCCTATGGTGGTGTAATAAAAGAAGCAGAAGGGTGAGATAAGAATATGCATGGACCTGAGAAAATTGAATGACGCATGTGTGCATGACCCATTCCCAACTTCATTCACAGATGAAGTATTAGAAAATGTCAGTGGGCAGGAAGCATATTCTTTCACTGACGGATTCTTAGGGTATTACCAGATCAAAATCACCTTGGAAGATAGGAGTAAGACAACCATCGCGACTAAGTGGGGTTTCTTTCAATACACTATTATGCCGCTCATCTTTTCACACATAGTTGTTGCAGCATTCAAGGAATATATCCACAAGTTCCTAGAGGTTTATATGGATGATTGGACTGTATTCGGATTGGTTAAGCACCATGTAGTGAGCTTACGCTTAATGCTATATACCTGCTAAAGACACCAAATTACATTGAACCTCAAGAAGTGTACGTTCCTTGTTCCCTTTGGGAACCTATTAGGACATGTGATTTGCAAACAGCGCCTGATGGTAGACCCCGCAAAAATTGCGGTGATTCTGAATTTGGAAGTGCCACGAAGTGTCAAATAGTTGTGCGCTACCCTGGGACATATGGGGTGCTACAGGAATTTCATCAAAAGTTATGCCCAGATCACTGCACCGATGGAAAATTTGTTGAAAAAAGATGTCACGTTCTACTGGAGCGATGACTACAAGAAAATGCTAGATGTACTAAAAGAAAAAATGGCCTTTGCACCAATCCTAGTCTTCTCGAAATGGGATGAGAGTTTCATGTCCATGTTGATGCATCGTGTATAGTGCTAGGAGTGGTACTAACACAAGATGATGGAGAGGGTTTGGATCACCCTATCACATTTGTGAGTAGCATATTGTCTAAAGCAGAAAAGAACTATTCCCCCACTGAATGTCAGGAATTGACTATGGTGTCCGCACTCTAGAAATATTAGCACTATTTGCTAGGCGGACACTTCAAAGTGTATAGAGATCATTAGGTGCTGAAATACTTGGTCAACAAGCCTATGTTGGGGAGACACATATGCAGATGGATTTTATTGTTCGAAGAATATGATTTCGAGGTCATTGTGAACACTAGGTGCCTGAATGTGGGACTGAATCACCTATCGCGCATTGAGACAGGAGAGGAACCTACTAGTTTGGAGAAAGGATTACTTGACGCATAGCTCTTTGTTGTGCATGTAGTGGATGGAAACTTTGAAGGCATAATCCACTTTCTCACGACTGGAATTGCGTCGAAAGAGTACTCCGTCCAACAGAAGAAGGAACTGGTGGTGATCCAGGTGGATATTGGTGGCCGCCTGCCAAGTCCACCTGGACCCCCACCATTGTCTTTCTCAGCATTTTCAGTTTCCTTAATTGTAGCACAACTTACTATTTTTAGCAGTTTTTCGGGTCCTGAACTTCCGGAGCCGTTTTGAGGCCCTAAACGACGTTTTTTGGGGAATCCAGGGGAAACATGGGTCCATGCCATGGACCGATGTTTCCCGTTCCAACAATGATAGTGCTCGAATAGATATTTCTAATGAGCTATTGTATGCATCAAACAGAGATCGTATGCCAAAGTTACGACCCCGGGAAATTGATGTACCAATTTACCCAAAACGGGGCCCACAATTTGGCGTTTCATCTTCTAGGGTTAGGTTTTGGAATGTGAAGGGTTTTCCATTGTTTCTCAACAATAAATAGGCCTTCGAAGCCTCATTGTAACATAGTTCAGAGGCATGTAGCCACACATCTCTTCTCAGAGATAAGCTACCATCGCCCTAGCTGCTAGTTTATTTCCATTTCTGATTGTAAGCATGTTTCAGTATTTTCCATTAATGAAATGAAGTATTCTTTCCACTGCAGCTTTGTGTATATGGTTATCTCTGTAATTTGTTGCGTTCCTGTTTAAATCCGGATCAATAGCGGAGATATTATCGTGGGCAATTTAGTGAATAGGTGAACGAACAGGGTAATGAAGCAGATTAATGGCAGAGATCATATCGCAAGTAATTAAGTGAATGGATGGATGAAAAGGTAATGAAGCAGATGAACGACGAAGATCTTATCGCAAGGAATTAAGAGAATGGATGGACAAAAAGGGTAATGAAGAAAATGATTGGTGGAGACCTTATCGCGAGGAATTAAGTGAATGGATGGATGAACAGGGTTAATAGGATATGAATGGAAAAGATCTTATCATGGAGATTAAGTGAATAGATGGACGAAAAAGATTAATCAGCAGATGAATGGCGGAGATTGTATCATGGGAAGAAAAGGTGCAGAAATGATGGAGCGGGTTTCAAAGGTGGTAAGAAGTTTCTCATGTGCCCTCAAAGCTGTAAGCTCTATTTCTGAATTTCACGCAATTAGCCTAACTAAGTGACACGTAGCATGAGAAAACCACTTTTCTCGCATGATCTCAGGTGGATAACGGTAGTGCAAGAATCCACGTGAGATTGTGCAATAGCCGTCAAATCAGTCTAGACAGATCGACAGTGGAGATTGGGGCGCATAAAGTATTGAGGTGACATGATAACTATTGGATCAAGAGACAAATCGACATTTGAGATTAGAGTGCATAAATTAGGTGGAAGGCTTCATGTGTGATGTCCATTGGGTAAACTAATGAATCAAATGGTGATTGGTCAGGTTTTTTGTGGATTGTATGGTGAGGAAATGGTGCATGAAGAATGTGTTGAAGGAGGTTTCAAATGAAAAGGATAAAAAAACTAGTAATGGTGAGGGTGGCCTGGGAGTGATGGAAAATGATGTCAGTGAAATGAAACAAGTAACTGCATCAAACAACAAACTCCAAAGCTCATGCGAGAACTACAAACTTGTGTTCTTTGGGTTGTTGAAGGGTATCTTCCTCAAGTCATGGTCCCAGAGGGAGGAGGTGAGGCTAAGACACCTGCGAACAACCTTATGGTGATATTTTTCACCTAGATAACCTGTGAACTAAAAGAAGGCACAAATGGAAGTAAACTAAAGCACAATCGATCTACTCTAGACTACTGTAAGCAGAATGAAGCTACTTAAGCAAATAAATAGAAAACCATGAATCATCTACGCTATACTACTGTAATGGAAATGCAACTATTTAAGCAAATGAACGAAAACACCATGAATCATCTACACTATACTGTTGTAATGGAAATGCATCTACTTAAGAAAATGAACAAAACTAGAAATCTATGCTAGCATAAATGTACAATAAAGAGGATCCTTGGCTTCTCGGGTTGGGCCCTAACCCAAGAGCTTCAGCCCTTCAAGTTAACTCAGTGTTGGCTCAAAACAGAACTCATCTTTATTGTAAAAACCATGGATTACATAACAAACTGTCACAAGTCTTGCAACTCAGAAATAAAGTAGAGTTTTACAATAATAACATGAATCCTACTGAGGTCCTATGCCTCTCTACTTATACATATGAATTCTCCAACAACTTCCCTCCCATGAGGGAGGCTTGGCTCCCCACTCAATATAAACTGGTTTTTGTCACTTTCACTTGCTCGGCTGTCTTTTAGTCCTCATGATTTTGTTGTTTGCACTCCGAGATAATGGAGGAATATTCGAATGGAGGGGTAGTAAATGAGGAGGATTTTCCTGCTATAATTCCTCTCCCTTGTCCCATTCGATTTTTGACCAAGGTCTTTTCCATAGTTCCTTGTTTTTATCCTTTATTCCTTCATTACATGCACATTAGACCACAAAGCAAAATATCAAACTCTAACTCATCTCATAAACAAAATATAATAAAAAGTATGTAATAAGTTGTGAGAATAGTTGGTTTGACTAAGCTAGGAGGTGAATTAAGGCCAGTTAAGGCCCATATAATTACCCAATGATGAGGCTCATCACTTACATGTTGTAACAATACCTTGCTGCAGTTTGTTGAAGAAAAGAGGTTTTTGTTGTATGTTGGCTGCATGTGATCTCTCCCTCTTTATTTTATTGTCCTTTAATGATTTCTTTGATGTGCAGGTACCTATTGTTGAAGATGATGGGGATGTTACTTCTCTGGAGCTTCTTCTACCCTTGGATCTCCATGCTGGAAACTTGCAGCAACTTATGATTTTTATTTTGTGGGCTAGGCTGCTACAAGATTTCCTACAGGATGTCCTTAGCTGCTTCTCCCTCACACTTTTTAATCATTTCTATTGTTGGGACTTGAGGATGATGAAAATTGATAGGGAGGAGGTCTAGGGGTGTGTGAATAATGATAAATAACCTTTCAGATGTTGTTCCCCTTTGCTCTCTGTCTCAATTTTTCTCTGTGTTTTTTTCTTGAAGACTATAAAAAAAATTGAAAACTAATTTTTTTAATGATGAATGCATGGGTGATCAAGGTGGAGAGAGGTATGGTAATGAAGTGATGATGTAGGAATTTTTTTTTTTGACATGTGTAGTTCATTTCCTTTCCCTAGGGTTACTTCCTTTAGGATTCCCAAGCCATTGTAATTCCTACAGGATCATCCTGTAGGTTTTCAAGGGATCCTATAGGTTTATAGGGAATCCTATAGAAAACACAGTACCCTTGCAAACTAAGGCAAATGAGTGAAAAAAATGAAAGGAATGGTGGAATGATGAAGGATAATGAATGGAGAAATAAAAATATGAGTGGAATAGGTCCCTTTTGATTGTCCCTTGCTCTCTAATCATCCTCCTGCTGACCTGGAAACAATTTTTCATGACTTTTCTTTTCTCTCCTTTTTTTCTTTTGAAAGCAACTAGTTTGCCTCCAAGAGGTTTTCATCCTAGATGCTTGCCTTGGGCACCTCAAGAGAGGTTTTCACCCATAGATTTTTTTTTTTTTTTGACACCATTGGGCCGCCCCAAGAGGTTTTCAACCCAATATTGGGACTTAGGCACCTCATGGGGGTTTTCACCTGAGTCTCCTTATTTTTTTTTCTTTGTTTCTTTTTTCTTAGTGACTTGATGAGGCAAGAGCTGAAGCTTTCTCCATCACCATCACTATTTTATTGATACCATCAATGAACTCTTTCTTTGAAAATGGCCTTTTGTAAACTTTCAATCTGTACCCATTAGCAATTAAAGGAATGGCCTTTACATCTATGGTTTTGATCTGCAGTAAACTATTATCATGACATCTCTCTATAACATAAGGCCCTAATCATCTAATTCTTAATTTTCCCTTAAATTATTTATACTTGGAATCATATAATGAAGCCCAATCACCTTCTTGAAATTGCTTATCCTTGATGTTCTTATCATGCTATATCTTCCTCTGAATTTGAGTTACCTCTATGTGTAGGAGGGCCTACATTCTGAACTCATCTAAACCATTCAACTAGAGTAATCTATCTTTTTGTGCACTACTGAGATCTAGATCTAGTTGGTCTTCCATCATCAATGTATTATACTTAAACTCAATGGATAGCAAGGCATTTTTCCCATAGACCAAATCATAGGGTGTGAATCCAATGGTGGTCATCCAGGTGGTATTATAGGCCCAAGTAGCCTCAACTAGTCTATATACCAAATCTTTCCTGCTGCTGCTAACCACTTTAGTCAGGATGCCCTCTAGCACTCTATTGGTCGCCTCCACTTGCCCATTAGCTTGTGGGTGATAGGGAGTGGAGGTTCTATGCTTGATCTTGTGTTGGCTTAGCAAGTCTTCAATCATGTTGGAGATAAATTGGTTGCCTTGATCAGTGACCAGTTCTCTAGGGTAACCAAACTTATAAAATACATTCTCCCTTAAGAACTTAGCCACCTTGTGCTCTGTTGTTGCCTTGATTTCCTTGGTGTCAACCCACTTAGTCAAATAGTTAGTGTGTACAATGATATATTGCTTTTGCTTGGAAGGAGGCTAAATAGGTCCAATGAATTCCATGCCCCAATTGTCAAATGGCTTGAAAGTCACTTGAGGTTGCAGAGGCATTTCATCTCTTGGGGTAGACTTTCCCATCCTTTGGCACCGATCACACTGATTAGTATATCTTTTCACATCCTGATGAAGAGTGCACCAATAATAACCAACCTATAACACTTTAAATGTTTCCCTCTTTGCTACAACGTGACCTCCACAAGGCCCATCATGACAAGTCAGAAGGATTTCAAAGACTTCCGCCTCCCTAACACACCTTCTCAAGGTTTGATCTAGGCCTAGCTTGAAGAGGTTTCCCCCAATCCAAGTGAAGGGGTCGTTCTTCCTCATAATCTTTCATTTCTCTTTGGAGGATAAATTTAGTGGGAATTGTGAAGATACCAAATAGTTTGCTATGTTATAAAACCATGGAGAGAGAACTAAAATGGTGAATAAGTGCTCATTTGATAGCTGATCATCAACCATTCCCTCCTCACTTGTGGGCAAAGTTAATCTGGACAAAAAATCTGCAACAACATTTTCCTTGCTAGGCTTATCAACAATAGTTAGATCAAACTGTTGTAATAAAAGTAACCATCTAATAATCCGGACATTCACATCAGTTTTATTCATTAAATATTTGATTGCAGCATGGTCAGTATGTACAAATGTTTGATAGCCTTTAATATAATGCATAAATTTTTCAATGAATGCACAACAACCAAGAGCTCCTTTTCGGTCATTGTGTAGTTCAACTCTACCTTTCATAGATTCTTATTGATAAAGTAAATGACATAAGGAAAATTTTCATCTATTTGACCTAGGGTTTATCATATGGCTTTGTGTAAGGCATCAACATGTATATGAAAAGGAAGGGACCAATTTGGGCCTCGGAGAATCAGTGTAGTGATTAACTTGTCCTTCAGGGTTTCCAGGGCCTTTTGACAACTTTTTGACCATATAAACTCATATTCTTTGGCCAACAACCTAAATAATGGAGCAGCCAACTTGCCAAAGTATTTTATAAACCTTCAGTAGTATCTAGCTAACCCTAAGAAACTTTTGACATCTCTCTGCTTTTGAGGAGGTGGGACCCTTTGTATGATAACTATTTTTTTGGGGTCTGCCTATAGTCCTTGCTGATATTGAATGACCTAGAAAAGTTCCTGCAATCATCAAGTATTCACATTTTTCGAGACTGGGAGATAGGTTCATCTCAATGCATTTGTTCATCACCTTACCTAAGTTAGACAAAGCCTCCTGGAAATCACATCCATAAGTGTAAAATCATCCATATAAATCTCTACCACATCATGGACTAATTCGGAAAAGATACTCATGCTTGATCTTTGGAAACTAGCAAGAGCATTGCATAGGCCAAAAGGAAGGACCCTATAGGCAAGAGTACCCCAAGGACAAGTGAAGGTAGTTTTATCCTGGTCTTCCAGGATGATCTGGATTTGATTGTACCCATTGAATCCATCTAGGAAAGAGAAAAACTTTTTCCCTTCCAGGCCATATAACACTTGGTCAATGAAAGGTAGAGGGAAATGGTCCTTCTTTGTGGAATTTTCTAACTCCCTGTAATCGACACAAATCCTCCATTTACCATTTTTTTCTTTGGAACCAACACCAAAGGAGAGACCCACCCACTGTCTGAGATAGGGTAAATGAATCCTGCATCTTGCAGCTTTTTCAATTATCATTAACTATATCTTTAAGAGTTGAATTAATCCTTCGTTGGGGTTGTTGGACTAGCTTGCAACCTTATTTGATATAAATGTGATGAGTACACACTGAGTGGTGCACCCCCTTCATTTCTTTGTAACTCCAAGCAAAGACATCTAGATGTTCCTTTAGCAGGTTGCATAACTTTTCTTCTTGTAGAACAAAAAGAGATGGTTCAATTTTCAAAATTCTCTTGGGGCCTAATTCTATGGTTTTGACATAGATAGTGTTGGAATTAGCTAAGCATATATTAAACTGATGGTTGTTCTCGGCTTCCTTTATTGCTTCTTCTAAGGACAATGTACTAAGAGTTAGACTATGGAGTATGTTTTCAATCAAATCATCTTCATCATGTTTTCCGCCTCCCATGGTTGTTTCTAAGTTATAGATTTGGGTGGAATAAACTTCATCTTACTCCTCCTCTTCCAGCTACAAAGGTAAGTCATGTTCTAGATATGGCCAAGTAGGAGGGTATAGGACTAACTGTTTGGACATATGCCCATTCCTGATGGTCATATTCCTAGCTCTGCAATTAATGTAAGCATCAGTTGTGGCCAACCATGGCCTCCTAAGGATGAGAGGGTAACTAGTAAGCTTAGCCTTAGGTTGGAGAACCAGGAAATTTGCAGGGTACTCCCAAGAGTCAATGGAGACCATCACATCCTCCACAATATCCTCAGGGGTCACTGTGGAGCGGTCTACAAGTTGCAGAACCATTGTGTCTTTCTCAATGAACCTTGGAGGTTGAGCTTAAGCATGGTGTCCTTGGTCATCACAATAATAGCAGCCCCAGAATCGATCAAAGCATGTGGGAAAATGTTTCCATTGATGTGCACATCTACTACAGGGCTTCTAGGGTCCAAATATTTTGGACAGATTATCTGCCCCAGCATTTAGTTGGACAGCTGCCCAATGACATTAATGGTAGGGGCATCTCTTCTTTGCCTTCCTGGATGCTTGAAGCACTACTCCTTAATCAAGTTTTTTTAAATAGGTACATCTTTAATAGCTTATAGAAGTGGAATTTTGGCACATAGATTTTTCAATTCTCTGAGAAGTTCAGTCTCTTCTGGGGTAGGCTGGAGTGGTTGGGTTAATCTCTTAGAAAGGGTGGTGGATTTACTTTAGGAATGCTTTCCTCTCTTTCCTCCTCAACCTCCCTAGGTGGAGGTAGAGGTTGGTTGCCTGGGAGTACTCTCTCAAATCTCCGGTTGATTTCGTGAATTTCCATAGCATAAGATGGATAAGATGTCTCTCCACTCTATACTTGTTGTGCCTGTCTATTGTTCAGGTTCAAATTTGGCTGGGTAGGCATATGGGGTTGTTTAGGTAGAGTAGAGTGTAATAGCTATGGTTGAGCAGGTTGTGAAGGCAATAAATCTAGAGCATTATTGTATGGGGGTCTCCACCCCTGGGGCGATGCACTCCACTAAGGTTATGGGGGAGCATATGGTTGAAATGATTGTCTAGCTAGTTATGAATGATGTTGAGGTGCAAAGGACCAAGGAGGGGGTGTAGACTAGGAAGGATGAGTAGGGGGGCCCCAAGAAGGTATGGATGTGTTCTGGTTGGGGCTGTAATATGCCTAGGATGACCCTTGCATGCCCTGCGGGTATGGCCTAGGCCCATGAGGTCTCCTTTGGTTTATGTAGCAGAGCTATTTAGTTACCCCTTCAACTCCTTGATATACATATTTTAATCCAGGGAGAGAAGGGAACTTGACTGTGGAGTGGTTTTCTTCACAAACTTGGCAAATTTCAATAGAATTCAATGGGCATTCACTCCTAGGGTGCCTCCCGGTGCATCTAGGACAGGAAATGGCTATGGCTCTCTTTGCTTCCTCCTGCTTTCTCTGAACATGCATTGTGTCCATCTGTAGGGAAAGTGTTTACAACATATCACTCTTGAAATCCTCCAACATGTTTCCAATTTCACCCTTAATGGATGAATTGGAAGAGGATGGACTGACCATAGGTTGACTACCCCCACCCTTTTTCCTAGCTGCCCTAGAATGGTTTCTAAAGACAATATTGATATCCTCATAGGGTAACTGGTAGATATCTCCTCCTGCTAACAAGTTTAGAGTATCCATAAAATCTTCCGTTACTCCTCTAAGAAGGACTAACTTTAGTGACTCAGGGTCAAGTGTGCACCTAGCCGTTTTGTAGCTAAGCTGGAATCTTTCTTCATAATCATTTAGGGCTTCATCATGCCCTAAGGTCATCCTAAAAATTTCCTCTTTAGTGTCTTTAGACCTATAGTAGTCTCAATACTTGTTTTTGAAGGCTTGCTACATTTGAGCCCAAGTTTTAATGCTATCTCCAGGTAAACCCATGAACCAACACACAACTACATCCTTGAGAGTGGATGGAAATAGTTTCAACTTCTACCCATCATTGGTGTAGTCATAGGTTTTGAATATGACAAAAAACTAAAATAATAAAGTGTTTGGATCTTCTGAAGTCAAGCCATGGAAATGAGGAAGGGTAGAGGGGCTTATATTTTTCATCTTAGTATCCCCATTGGTTTCCCTAATGGGGAAGACACCCTCGACTCTTTCCCTATTTCTTCTGTCATTTCTCTTTTCATCCATTGGTTCAGTAGGAATGGGTTCTTCTTCTTCTTCTTCTTCTCCTGTAGGTTCTTCAAATATGTCTGGTTTCTCACTGAAGGGTTCCTCCAGTTCACAGCCACCAAAGAAGGGGGAAGGTTGGTTGTTTGAAGCAGTGGAGGCATTTGGCAAAAATTTCCCTAAGTTATCCCTATTCCTACAAGGCATTAAAAAATGTTTTTGATGTGTTTTCTATTTTTTTCAAACTTTGAAAATAATTGCAGAATTGAAATTGTAGACTGAATGAAAACTATTGACTAAATGAAAAAGCATCTACTTGATTGAAATCTTACTTGCAGAATGGAAAGGAAAGAAAACTAAATTAATTTTGCAGAAATGAAACTAATAGTAGAATATCATAAACAAGAAATGGAAGAAAGAAATCAGTAATCACATATTACTCAAACACCTTCCCAGCAACGACGCCAAAAAGTGATGAGCACTAGTATTGCAGCAAGAATGTTGCAACTCCTAGAGCTACCCTCTTTACTTGATCAACCGGGGTTCGTACAAACTTGAAGGTGACAATGTTTATACACAACTAAAAGTGATGTTTCTACCTTTTCTCATTGTTCAGCTACTGAGAGACCACTAAGGTTTTAAACCTGGACTTCTATGGATTCAAAAGAAGCTTGATTACTGATGAAAGAAAGAGAAATCTACTCTAGGAGAAAGCTTGTCTACTACAATAAGGAAAAGCACTGAAATCCAATGCTAAAAACACACCATTTTCTAACTAATGGATGAGAAACTATGCTTTACAAGAATTCCAATCTAACATATATGAAATTCTACTGTCCTAAGCATGAAAGTTCAAAACATCAAACATCACTATTGCAAATGTAAAGGACTTAAATAAATCTATTTTTTTCTTTTTATGGAAAAACAAGCGTGAAATCTAATCTCTTTTAGTGATTTGGCGGGTGTATTAGGGATGTTGGTGGATGGTTGGAAGTTTTGGGAGACCCTTAGGTGACCTTTTGTGGCTTCCTGGAGGTTTTCCATCAATTTGGCCTCAAAACAGGCCACTACAGGAAAACCTACAGGATGTCCTAAAAACCTACAGGATTCCCTGTATTTCTACAGGATATAGAAGAGAGCAAAAATATGGGTGTTGGAGGTGATGGAAGGCTTAGGGAAGGTTGTTGGTGGATGGAGTGGAGTGAGAAAATGCCTAGGATTACTCAAAACTCAATTCCAAGGTTCAGAGATGGTTGGATTTTCTCAACATGCTTGGAGAAGTTTCCATGTAAAATGATGAAATTGGTGAAGGTCTTAGTGAAAGCAAGGAATGATTATGGATGGATGAAGTTGGAAGGAGGTTGCTTGATATGAAATATTTCTCTACTTTTTAAACACCTTCGCTGCATCAAACAATGATATTTTCCCAAAAATAATGTAAACAAGAAGAATTTCAATGAGCCAGAAAAACAAAGTTTAATGAGCTAGCTGTCTACTTCATGCATGAGGAAAATTTGCAGAATAATATGAATTCATTGATGAGATCTACTGTAAGACTAAAAATGAAAGAAAAGGTAATTAAATCCTACAGTTGCGAAATGATCAAATGCTGGTTCAAGTACAGTAAACTCTAAATTCTATGAGAAAGTAGAAATCTGTCTTTTTGGGGTTACATAGGGGTCCTTTCCTGAAATCATGATCCCTGAAGGAGGAAGTGAGGCGAAGCCACCTATTTACATCTTTTTTGTGTTCCTTTTATCCCTTCTAACCTACTACTGAAGTAAAGCACAAATGGAAGAAAACTAATAAACAAATTAATCAAATCTTTACTACTTGCAATGAAATACTTCTAAGGAAATTTTAACCATGAATCTATGAAACTAATCTAAGAATACAGACACAAGAAGAGAAGCCTTTGTTTCTACGGTTGGGCCCTAACCCAAGAGCTTCAACCCTCTTTTTTAACTGATTACTAGATCATGAAAAAGCTCATTCTCATTATCAAAATAGAAAATTACATAGCAATGTCTTCCACAAGTCTGGAGCTCCAAAATAACTAGTGTTTTTACAACAAAAATTTGAATCCTAATGAGGCTCTAGACCTCTTTATTTATACAACTGAAGTCTCCAATAACTTCCTTAAATATAGGGAGTCTCGATTTCCAAACTCGAGATGAACTAACTCTTTGATTATCACTTGCTCAGTTTCCTTTTGATCTTCATGACCTAGCTGCTTGTACTCCGAGCTAGTGTGATTTATGGAGGAATATTTGAATGAGGGAGGATTAAATGAGGAGGATTTACCTCCTAAAATCTCTCTTCATCTTCCCATTTTAGTTTCAACTTTTAATATTGCAAAAATTCCCTGATTTTCTCTCACAAACCTACATTTACTGCACATTATTCCACTAGGCATAATATCTCACTTTAACTCATCTCATTAAACAAAATATAATCAAAACATGTAATAAGTTGTGAGAAGAGTTGATTTGACTAATCTAGGAGGTGAATGAAGGTCCATATAGTTACCCAAAGATTAGGCTCATCAACACCCAGGCTTCCTCCATCTCTGCATAAATTATTGTTTTACCTAAGAATTCTTAGTGACAACACTGAATTCTTTCATCTTGATTGTTCAAAAGCTCTTTGGATTTGGAGGCTAATTTTAAACCTTACTCTAAGACTACTGGAAGTACAAGGGGCACTAAAAACTATATGGGTGTTCTTCTCTTATTACAATGATGTTCGACTAGTCATACGGTTGACAAAGATGACATGAATTGCAGAAGCTACAGGGTTGCAGTGACAAAACAACTAAGTATGCTCAATAGAATCATAACACAAAGATGTTATTGCCTAGTTGTAGGATGAATGAATGTGACTTGTTGTGTGGTTAATGAATTATATATGTTGTATTACTGAAGTAATGTCCTCTATGCATTATGACAGTGTTTGCAACAATACATAATTATTGACAGCTTTATATTCGCAATGGTATATTATTCAACCTGCAACAAATAATATATATATTTTGGCACACTCTGAATTCCCATTTTTCAATTATTGGAAATGATAATGCATTTTTGGCAGCTTTAATATAATGACATAGTTAACATTATATTGGGAATACTCATTACATTGCAGCTCTATTGAAGACTGTAGAATTTACAATTTCAATGTGGGAATGTTGCACAGTTGTGCTTTATTTGTCACATATTACATGGTATGTTACCTTATTTTCTATGTAGTGATATATTTAATATAAACATGTTAAATATATGAATCGTGTGTTGGAATACTTGGTGTGCATTGTTATCACAAAATCAATCTCTGAAGGGGCTGCTAATCAGATAGACTCTGTGTAACTATTTCAGACCAATCTTTAGACTAAGGATTAGCCTCCCTAGCCTGAGAGGGCTCTCTCAAAAAAAAAAGTTATTGATTTTGTTTGTTGATAAGAGGGCTAACTCTAGTAAAGTAAATTTAATAAACAGGTTGGCTGGACAGACATTTCAAAGGCTTCCATTGGGCTTATGGAGTTGATCATGTTCAATAAAATATAACACTGCTCATGCATAGAAGTCAGGGCATGTAATGTTTAAATACTCAAAACATCATCTCATAGGAACCTCAGCTTACAAATACACACAGGAAGTCAGAGCAGCATAAGTGAATTCTGAGTGATTGTGTATTCATACAACTGTAAAAACATAAAACATAAAACAAAACCACATATCTTGAGCATTTGAAACACTTTAAGAATCCTGAGAAGATAAGCAACAAATTATATTACCAAACTGAGTTTTTACACAAGCCAAAGCAATACTCTCTTTCTCAAAATATCCAACCCTGATTACATAGATGATTCAGCTATATATAGAAACAAGAGTCTAACTACTTGGAGCTTCCTCCTCCAGCATGAGGGGAGCTCGATGACTACCACTAATGACATCTATCTATTTTTAACAAACTTATTTAATACATTAACTACTAACAGAAGTTCTAAAGAGTTCTAATTTGGTTATAACTCTAACTCTATCTTCATCATAAATTGATTCCTCCTTGCAGCTTTGACACTTGGCTTCCTCTTCTTTTGGCTGAGATGGCATGAGATGAGCAATTAATGTCCCATGTTTGCTTTGGATACTGGAAGCCTTGATCTGCTCCATGTTGGCTGAGAATATCCCTAAATTTTCAGTTCTGGTCCTCCATCACCCAGCATCACCAAGTATGCAGCAGTAGGTCCTTTAAGTCTTTAATAACCCATGAATACAGGGCATTACCACGTTCCTGATATGATGGATGCTTCTTTGATGGACAGGTGTGCCAACCAAAACTTCACATATGCAGCTCCCTCAAAACCCTAATCACCGAGAATAAAGTGGCTTTATAACCAAAAATCTTAAACTTAGGTTAAAAGATTTCACCTTTTGTTAAAGGTACACCTGGCATATGCTGAATGGCTGTAGCAGCTTGCTTTGATCACTTTCACGTCACTGAGGTGTTCCTTTTGCAAATTTCTGATTCTTTCATCAAACTGTTTGTCTGTGTTAAAAACAACACCTATAGCAGTTTCGCAGCGCGCTACGAAACTGCGAAACTGTTTTAAACAATTTCAATTCTCTCTGCGATTTTAACTGCTCTGCCACCTAATTTCAAAATTCCTTTTTACCTTGGATATATATAGCCTGGTTTACATGCCTTCAAAATAATGAACTTAAGAAAAATTTTACAAAACTTTAGAACAGCACCTTACTTAGAATCAACAATTTCATTTAGCAGCTAATTTATTTAGCTGTGCCTTCAATTTTGCAACCTCCTTTTCCATGGCTTCGATTTCAGCTCTGGCACTCTTCATCTTAGCCATTTCACTTTCAGTTGCCTCCAACTGGTCCTTTGTAGATATAATATTTCCTCCTTGGGAAATGATGACTTTTCTATTTGAATCTTTTTTCTTGATTTCCTCTGCCTCCTCTGTTCTGGGCAGTTTCTCAGCTTCCCTTGCTTGCTTTCTTGTAAGAGGTTTCCTTGGTTTGAAGGTAAACTCATCACCTGGTTCATCAAACCTCAGTCTTTTTGAAGCTTTAGATTTCTTAGTGCTTTCTGATGTTGACTGTGTCAAGTCAATGTGCATTGGTTCAATGTGTGTCGGCTCAGCTTGATCAAACTCAATAGCTTCCAGCAAATCATTCAAGCTGGCTTTTGATACCGAGCTTTCCTCAACAGCCACTGCTTTGCCTTTTTCTTTGATCATTTGACTCCTTGTCCTCACCCTTGACATTTTTTCAGATTCTTTTGGCTTAGGTATAGTCTTCTTATGCTGGGCTTCTCCTTTTGCTGATGGCTGAGGTTGTTCTTTACTAACCAGTGGCTTGACTGACTTTCTTAACTCTGATTTTGCCTTCCTTCTATCCTTAGCCTCCTTCTGAAGCTCAACAATCGTGGGCTCTTCAACTGACTCTTCAACTGACTGCTCTTTTTCTCTAACGGGCCGTGGGGTCAGACCTGTTTTACTTTGAAAACCCGCCATGAAAATGAACGAGTCCCAATCCCTGCCTATTTTCTGAAGACCATTCAAAACTAATAACTTGACCAAACCATGGTGAAATAGAGATGTTTCACAGTCATCCTTTCTTAACTGCACTTTGTCACACATTTTGCTCAGACTACGAAACAAGTAGAAGGGAATGTCTATGGATGCTTTACCAATAAAATGCAACAGCAACTTGAAGTGGTAGGAATAGACTTTATTATATCTTCCCTCACACGTTAGGTACTTCTGAATGCAGGTGAGAAGCAGGGCATAATGCTCCTTAACATAGTTTCTAGGCACTGCCTTTGTGAGGTCCTCATTCTCATATGCCTCTTTCAGGAATTCTTTGCATGGACTCATATCGAACTTGAAGTTCTTAAACCATTCTTGTCCCCCTCTCGGGATCTCAGTCACTGCAGCTATTTCCTCTGGAGACACTTTAACTTCTAACATAGCTATTTTAGAATTCAAACCGGTGAAGTTTAAAGCAAAATCTTTTGTTACCTGAGCATGGCCACCCTGCAGTTTCTTGCAGAAATTCCAACAGCCGGCATCCTGGAAGGCTTTCTTCACACCCTCATCTCTTAATGCTAAGTCTAAACCTTCAGGCTCCGTTCTCTGGCATTTTCCAGACCGGTGTCCTCTCTTCTCCATCTTGCCTTTGAAACCTTTGCACTGACAGTGAACAACCACTTCAACTGGAATAGAAATTCGATCGTTTCTTTCTTTTGGCTCAGCCTCGCTTGAAATAGGCTCTCTTGAAAACAGCTTCACTTGCAAACTCACATATAATCATCACACGGGCTGGTCACTTATGTACATTCACAATCATCACAAAGATCTATGCATAGTAAAACTCATTTGGATTGATACTGATGCGCATATCTGCAAATCTATTAGTGGAGTGATGGTTAATGAGCGTTTGGGAGGTACGAAAAACTGACATGAGAGGACGGGAATGGTGACTCATTAACGGACTTGACCTTTTTAGAAATATTCGCCGCAAAATGCACGAATCTGCGATTTCGCAGCGCGTTTAGTTTTGAATTGTCATAATGCGCTGCGAAACGGCTTAATGATGACGCTGCAAAATGGTTGAACAATGATTATGCAGCGAAACGGACCAATAAGAGACTGCGCTGCGAAATTGCAGAAAGGATCGGTGACATGGATTAGACAAGACATGTCTTATGGAAGCATGATGGTGGAGGATGACCGATAGGATTAGAGTATGCTTTACATAAAACATCTTTAAAGCTTCAACCCTAAGTAAGAAACATAGACTAAAAACAATTTGACACCAATTTTAGGCATTGGACTTTGGGCAAAGGGTTATATACAAATGTTTACAGTTCTAAGTGATAATAGGTGGAAGGCTCTGAAGGAAGGGCCAAAGGCCAGGATGATACCTTGGGTTAGCTGAGGGCCATCAACCAGTAGCTTGGAGGGATTGAATGTGTTCTGAAGATGTTGGTGTTGGGTGATTTAATTGTGAGTTAAATCCATGTCATTAATTGTCAACCCGAGGTTCGTGAATTGACGATGTATACATGTACTATGTGATTATTTATCACAATAGATTAATCTAATGCAATTAAAACTAATTACAAAGAAAATTAAATCAATCTAATTCAAACCAAACCAAACATAAAGAAATTGAAATCACACTTGCATAAAGGAAATCACACTTGCTGAAAGGAGAAACACACTTGCATAAAATGAAACATACTTGCCGAAAAGAAATGAAATAACATAACTAATTATGTTACCAATATGTACAAATGTATGAAAACTATGGTTGATGGGGGCCTTCCATTCCTCAACAAGCACACCAAACAACTATCACATCTTGGAGATCAAAGTGCTTATATGTATTTCATAAATTGAAGTTACAAGATATTACAAGAATTCTCTATCTTCACTTTACAAATTACATCTTGGATGAAACTCTGAAATCTAGAACTTGGAACCTCCAACTATCAATTAGCAACTAGCTACTAACTAACTTGGAAACCCTAACAACCCTTTGTATGAAGGGTGCGCTCTTATTTATACAAAAATTGAGGATGACTATTCAATAAATACAGATCCTCAAATCTCTCCTAAATCCGCATTTATCTCTTTGGTTACAACCAATCACCTAAAAATATAAGATATAAATCCTCACATATCAAAACATCCATGATTCTTCTCTTTTGAATGTGCTTAGTTAATGATCCACATCTCCTACAATTATTCCACAAATCTTTATGAGTTGGAATTTGAAATTCAAATTTGTGGCTGGGAGGCCAAATAAAACCCTTATAGAATCTCCAAGTAGGCCTACAATATCAAAAAACTCATAACACTTTTAGATATATATGAAAACATATTAATTTCCTACTATTTAATCACAAATTCTCTTAAAATGCTTAAAATAAATTACTTGGAAAATAATAATGATAAATCCATATAATCATAAAAATGGTTACTTAATGTAGGGTTATGGGGCTATAGAGTTACAGAATGAGGCTAAAATGATGGAAATGTGGGTAAAAGTGGATGACATTTTAGAGACCCAACATACCCCTCAACTGAATGTTGCATGTCCTCATGCAACTATTGTATTGATTCCCTAAATCGTAAGTTGATCTTCTTGAAATGTTTTTCTTCTATATGAGCTTTGACTTTGTATTGATTCTATTTTAACTTTTCATAATCATATCATTTGATAACTTTATTCTTTTTGCAAAGTGTATTTTGAAATATATTTGATTGCAACATATTTTTTATGGTTGGTTCTTGTGTGATCCTAAAATTTACGAGTATTGGTTCTTTTGTAACAATACTTTTCTTATTTTTATTACATCAAAATACTTGAAAACATTGAGAATTTTTTCTTAAGTTCCCATAGTGGTTGTCAACCATTTAATGTGCTCATCAATTGATCATATTAAAACATATAAACTTTTGGAATCAAAATTAAATAATAGCTGATTGGGAAAAATATGTTGGTTGGGATGAAATGAAATGAAATGTGAATATCCCTTCCTCACAACTAAAGGTGTTTTCATTTTTTGGCAAATAAGAAAGGGAATATAAATGAGGTGAGGGATTTTCCAAAATCACAATTTTAGCATTTAAGGAATTACATGACTAAAGATTAGAAAACAACATACTTTCACCTATTTGAAAACTGGACAAGTTGTATATAGAAGAGTGTGGTTTTTTGCTGTTGGATCATCGAATGTGAAGTAAAGAATATGATCTGCTTTTTCTCTGTTGGTTGTATGAATAGAGAATGAAATTGGAATATTTATTTCTATGGTCGCTGAATTCTGAATTGAGTCTTGTTGCAAGCTACTAAATCATGTAGCCTTCATTCATGCCCACTCAGTGGCATAATTCTTATCTATGTGAATAGATGTGTCAATGTCGAACATAGAAAATAAATTGCTAGATTACTGGCCATTAATGAATGCCATTAATTAACACGAGACTACTCACCATTGATATCAATGAGAGTCAAGATGTCTAAGTACATTTTACTAGGTACGAATAGATGTGTCGTGGTTGAGTCACCTAGAAGATCCGACAAATAGGGGACATTGATGTATTCCCATTGTTTATTGACAAGAGAACTTGCCATTAAGGTATGCAAGCCTCAAGGTACTTGAAAAATCTCTAGTCTTGATCCCAAATGATGTATCGGAGTTGATGGGTCAAGACTTGTTAGAAGGGAGGCCTTAATGAATCCTCCATCATCTAACACAAGTATGAAATAATAATTTGAAGGACCATAGATAAAAAATTTGCATTGAAGCAAGGTTTATTTGACAGAAAGGAAAAGGAAAATGGAGTGACTCAACTTTGTAAAGGAACTGAATGAATTTATTTTTGGGTTAAGGGTGACTGAAAATGAAGCATGAAAGTATGAAGATTGCAAAGGGAAATGAGTTTTTGGTAGTAGGGAGATGGAAATTTATGGTTCGATTGTAGGCTTAAAATGTGTCGCAATGGTAAAATTGGTATCTGTTTAGTAGCAATGGTGCAATGGATCTGATTTGACATGGAATGATCACGCTCTTCATAAAGAAACTTGGTCTTTAAAAAGGTACTCATGCATATAGTGATCTTTTTTCATCGTCCTAGAACCTGCAAAAACTTGGCAATTTTCTGCAATAAAATGTAAGACTATCGAGAGAGAGAGAGAGAGAGAGAGAGAGAGAGAGATGATAGTACTAATAAAACAGGTTCAAGAAAAATTAAATGCATTTTTACCTGTTTCTAACCAATTTTGATCTTGAGACCTCTTCTCCATACACTTAAGACCATAAACCAAAATTGCATAAGCTACTGAATTGTGTCAATTTTGCAATTACCGAAAATTTGGATCATTGCACTGCCTTGTCGCTTTTCATATTGTGATTAGACTCGGATGGTGGTTTGTCAATTATTGCAATTGGGTTTTTAATATTTGCAGGTTTTTATGAAAGTCTAAGTCCATAACTGCATTTTTTATTTTTCTCTAGCGCTCCACCCTTGTCCATGATCCCGTGGATCAAGACAATTCTCAAACTTCAAAATTCTTGGATCATCTTGAAACTAGTGCTAAAGCGTAGATCTCATCGTTCTGAATCCAACACAATTCGTTTCATTGAAATCCGACTTCGGATACTCTTGGAATCACGTTCTGTTCGTTTTAGGAAACAGTTAAAAAAATGAATTTTGAGTTTGAAGAATGCCCAGTCAGTAGTCCGTACACTGACTGACTTGGAAAGTTTGATTAGACCTTCATTGGCAAATGGATGGTTGACACTTGGCACTATTTGACTAGTTGACACGTGGTTGTTTTTCATTGGTTATGATTTGATGTGGTGACCCAACGAGGGAGTGCCACGTGGCCTCTTCGTGGTGGACAAAATTTTTTGTGAATCCAAACAACCTCCACAGGGATCGAACCCGAGACCTCATATAAACCAACAAAGCTCTTTACCAACTCACCTACCATATGTTTCTTGTTATCAATAGGACCAAACATGTATTTAACGTTTAATGTGCGCACCATTGGGGGAAGGGGCTAGGCTATGCCCTAGACCCTGGCCACTCTAGCACCATGGAACCACAAGCGGGGGCCAAGGGCTAGGCCTTACCCCAGCCTAGGGCCATAGTCCCATGCAACCACAGGTGACCAGCGTGAAAACGAAAGGGGTGTGACAGAGAATGGGGCCAGCCCTCGATTGTATGACCCTCATATGACCACACTAGGGGCACGAGAATCTGTTAGCCCTCGAGGCAGAATATTCAGCACCCAACACAATCGTATGGTGCCACGTGACCAAGATTTCAGATCTGGGTACTAAATGCAGATTTTCACTGTCTTACAAATTTGACCACAGATCAGGACTATAGGCTAGGTTTGCGTGCAGTGTCCATGTTCGAGGCACACAGGCCAGGTTTAGGTCGAATTGTAAGATTATTAACTACAGAATTGGGTAAAAACTTGAAACGCTGATATTTTACTCAAATTTTGGCCAAATGAGGTGCAAAAAGAGTCAAAACAAGGGTTTTCGACAGTGCTGGATCCATTGGAGACATCAATTTTTCTATTTGAGCTTTGTAAAATCCTATAATTATACTTTTGAGTATGAATTTAGTTCTCTTATCCAATTTTTATTGTAAAATTTTACAACTAACTTTATTCAATTTTCTTTTTTAATCTTCTAGGGCGTAAAGAGCACAAGAAGAAAGCATATTCAACAATACTGAAACTCTTTATTCATTTGGGATGTGAAATTTAAAAGACAAAATGAAAGGATTCGATCTCTAACTTGAAATTTTGGCTCTCAAAATTCTATTTGTTCTCCTCCTCAAATATTCCTTCTCTTTCTACATCTTCCTAGAATTGATTAGTGAGTTGGGTAGCTCTTACTACACCACCAATAAATAAAATTGCAAATAAAATGAAATTTAACTTAAAAACTTTTTAAAAAAACACATCACCAAACTTGGCTTTTATTCATTAATTCTATCCTACTCTACTCTACTGGAAATATAAAATTTCTTTCAAGTGTGCATATTTCCAGTGTAACCATGTATATACCAAGAGTAAAAATATATTCACGCTTATTTTTGAAAAATATGCATTAAAATACATCAAAGCATGAAAGTCTAGTTGTTTTATTAATGCAATCAAGAATTAAGGAAGAATGAAAGAGTGATGTGATTTGATCCTTGATTGGAACCATATTTCAATAAAGCTATGACATTCTTGATTCTTTCTTGGTTTAGATCACATTGACTATCCTCCTTTATTGTGCATTCCTCAATCTTAGATTCTAGTGGTTGCTCCCCATCAAAAGTATTCCATGATTCTTTAACCTCTTCAACAAATTTACAAGAGGAATCAAAAGAGACTTGAAGATCTTCCTGTGGAGGTGGAGAGATAGACACGTTTCTGAATGTAATTAAAATATACTCTTCCTGAGGAGTAGATATCCAAGCTCTTTCTAGGATTCGAGAAAGTTATTGGAAGGACATTCTTCAAACTCTTAATTTTTTGTGAATTACTCCAACTGGTTGATAATTCACGTCATGCACACAAATTAGTACAAAGTTTTGAAAATTTATTGAAATTTAATGTGCATTCTAAATGATTTTAATATTTTTTAACCATGCATATAAGATTGAATGAAACTATCACGAGTTGTCTAAAATTTCAAAATAATCACCTATGTATACCTCCTCGACAATGACGCCAACATGTTGGGTGATTTAATTGTGAGTTAAATCTTTGTCATTAATTGTCAACTCGAGGTTCGTGAACTGACGAGGTATACATATACTATATGTACTATGTGATTATTTATTAGAATAGATTAATCTAATTCAATTAAAACTAATTACAAAACAAATTAAATCAATCTAATCCAAAACAAACCAAACATAAATAAATTGAAATCACACTTGCATAAAGGAAATCACACGTGCCTGAAATTGAAATCACACTTGCATAATTGAAATCACACCATGCTTGCATAAATGAAAATCACACCACACTTGCATAATTGAAATCACACTCACACCTGTTGAAATAAAATCACATTTGCTGAAAGGAGAAACACATTTGCATAAAATGAAAACACACTTGTTGAAAATAAATGAAATAACATAACTATACTATGTTACCAATATTTACAAAGGTATGCAAAATATGGTTGATGGGGGGGGCCTCCATTCCTCAACAAGCACATCAAACAAATATCACATCTTGGAGATTAAAGCGGTGGTATGTATTTCATAAAATTAAGTTACAAGATATTTCACAAATTCTCTATCCTCACTTTACAAATTACATCTTGGATGAAACTCTGAAATCTAGAACTTGGAACCTCCAACTATCAATTAGCAACTAGCTTCTAACTAACTTGACAACCTTAACAATCCTTTGTATGAAGGGTGCACTTCTATTTATACAAAAATTGAGGATAACTATTCAATAAATACAGATCCTCAAATCTCTCCTAAATCCACATTTATCTCTTGTGGTTACAACCAATCACCTAAAAATATAAGATACAAATCCTCGCATATCAAAACATCCATGATTCTTCTCCTTTGAATATGTTTAGTTAATGATCCACATCTCCTACAATTATTCCACAAAACTTGATGAGGTGGAATTTAAAATTTGAATTTGTGGTTGGTTGGCCAAATAGGACCCTTCTGGAATCTCCAAATAGGCTTACATTATCACAAAAGTCATAACACTTATATATATATATATATAAACATGTTAATTTTCTAATATTTAATCACAAATTCTTTTAAAATAGTTAAAATAAATGACTTGGAAAATAATAATGATAAACCCATATAATCATGAAAAGAGAGAATGGAAACCCTAATATAGGTGGTCACTCCGAGCAGGGATTATGGATAGGACTCTCCGTTTCGCTGTTAACCATTTGACCTCTGCAAGTGCGCGCTGTCACTCTCCATCTATTGTTGGCTGCCCTTCGTGTTCCGTGTTGTCACCACTACCTTTCGCTTTCGCGGGGACTGCTGCAATATGCCAAACATGGAGTTAGAAGAGGTGGATTATTCTGCCGACCCTAATCCCTATGTCCCTATTTGGCGAAGCCCTAACCCTACGTCATTTGTTTCTCTTGCTGTTCTCCTAAATCCGTATGAACCGCTCCTTTCCGTTTCACCTCCTGCCGTTAGTCTCTCCGGACCATCTTCATTCGACGTCCCATTCGCCGCCCTCTCCATTGATTCCCTGGAGCTTGACTGCCCTCCGCTCTTGTTGGTGACCCTCCACCTACTTACTGCGTGCTCACCGTTCTCCCCTCCTTTTGAACCCTCACCTTTTGGGGATCTGTCGTGCCTGCCACCCTTCATGCTCCCCTATAAGGCTGGTAACATCTTTGAGCATGGGCACACTTGGCCTGAGCCAATAGCTTCTTCCACCTCTGTAGTGACGACTACCCCCTCCACCATCCCATCCGACTGCTTTGAGACCCCAGTCATTAAAGTCCGACACTCTATGCGACATCATGAGCAAGAGAATCAGGGCTCTTTGGACCCTTTGCAGGACAATCCGACTGCGCCTAGATCAGGTAAGAGGAAGATAAAGTGTGTGAAGGCATATGGTAAGGGACTGATCCTCAAATTTGGGGAAGGGTTGAACATGGGTGAAGTTGTCACCACGACTGGTAAGATACTGGTAGGTAGGGTTCAGGGCCGTGGCTATTCAGTTGAGCGACTTAGACTCTAGGTGAAGGAGATTTGAGGCAATATTTTCAAAGATCTTCCTGAGGTGCAGACTTTGGCTCGCGGATGGTTTGTGCTCCATTTCTTGTAGGAGGATTATACCAACTGGGCACTTGCCAAATATTGGCACATTGAAATGGCTTTGGTCATGCTTAAGCGTTGGAGTCTGCTATTTGACCCAGAGAGAGAATAGATCGGTGCTAGACCATTATGGGTTAGGTTGCTTGGTCTCCCTCTACAGTAATGGTCTGAGGATGCTTTTGTTCATATTGGGAATGCGCTTGACACCTATTTGGACTACGACAAGACTTATATCAAATCGGGCAACCGATCTTTGGCTCGCATTTTGGTCCTCCTTGACACAAGAGAGGGTTTAGAGGAAAAAATCACCCTGCAATGGAAGAATTTCACCAGGATCCCAAAACCTGGACTATGAAGGTCTACCGTTCAGATGTCGCAGGTGCCATAAGGAAGGGCACATTTTCAAGGAATGCCCCTTGGTTCTTAAGGAATCAGACTCCACTGAGGAATCAAAAGGTGATACTGTTAGGGAACCTGCATCTGCACCAAGGCAGACTCCTCCGGCTTCTTCACCGATGACTAGAAAGGGAGCACCATATCAACTCCCGACTTTGAGCACTCCTCGTCCACCCTCCCCACCGATGACTTAATCAAGGGCTGCTGTTGAGGCTGCTTGTTCCTCGGGTACTCCTCCTCTCCTTAACTTTTTATTTGCATCTTCTCCTTCTTATTCTGCATTTCATTTTTAGACTACATCTGCATCGATTCAGGATTTCACCTCTACCCCCATCCCTTGCCCCCTCATCACTCATCATTCGGTCCTCTCGACTACTCCTCCCTCCTTCCCTCCCGTGGTTCACTCCTTTATTATCGATACATTATCATCCATCGCGGGTCCCCCTCACCCTTACAATCTCCAGCCCCATTTCCTCTCTCATCGGTCTGCTTTGATTCCTCCAGATTCAGACTGACCTCCCCTTCATACGCCCCCAAATCCACCAGAGGGCGCAAATCCCATTTATCAAAGGCAATTCTATTAGCCAGGGCGGAAGTGGCTTCGGAAGACAATCATCTCTCGATTGGGTACTTAGAGCTATGAACACCCTTCCTAAATCTCCCCATGAAGTGGCTCTCTTTTAACTGCAGGGGCCTGGCTAGCTCGCCCAAAAAACTGGCCCTCAGATGATTGTTTGAATCTGAGACTGTAGACATTATCTTCCTACAAGAAACATTGGGTTTGGCTAATCATATCTCTCATGTACTCCGCTCCCTGAAACCTAGTTGGACATTCCATTCCCTAGATGTCATGGGTTGATCGGGAGGTCTGGCCCTGGGATATAACCCTTGATCTATATACCTCAAGGCCTCCTGGGGTGGTGCTGGTTTCATTGGAATGGATTTTTTTCATCGGACTTGGGCATGGATCTCCGAATTGTCAATGTTTATGGCCCATGTCAAAACAAAGAGGCCTTTTGGAACCATCTCCTTAATATATCCATCACTAATTCTGAAATTTTCATTCTGGGTGGCGACCTAAACTTCTCCATTGGATATGGGGAATCATGGGGGATAAATACTCAGATGGATTTGCTTTTGGATTTTATGGAGCAACTGCTTGAACAACATCATTTGATGGACATACCCATGGTAAAGCCTCTACCCACCTAGCGAAATCGCAGAATTGGGGAGGCTACCTTGGCCAGGCACTTGGATCGCTTCCTCATCAAGGACACCCTGGTTCAAAGACTATCCTTATTCAGACAATGGGTTGGTTCAGAAGGATTATCGAACCACTCCCCATTTACATGGAGATCACTGGCCCCTCGCAGAAACCAAGGGCTCCATATAAATTCAACTCTACTTGGTTATCGGACCCCTCTTATATTCAACTGGTCACTGATGTTTGGTTATCAAATCCACCATCCTCGAGGAGATCCTTGGCGAAAGGTATCTTTACCAATCTCACTGAGATTAAGAGACTTTCCATTACCTGGGCTAAAGATAAAAGAGATCGATACGAACAAATCCTTAGAGATATTGAACAGAATTTGGCCACTCTACTGGATGAATAGGGACAGGGTTTAACCTCGGCAGAGGCAAAGTCACAACTCATTAATTTGGAAGAACAAAGGTCAAAAATATTGAGGGAGAGGGATGAAACCTGGCGTCTACGAAGTCGAGCTGTTTGGTTAAAAGCAGGAGATGAGAACACAAAAATTCTTTCGTCATTTTGCTAAGGGAAGGAAAGTTAGCAATACTATTTGGAATATGCCCATGGAGGATGGGGGCTCGACAACAACTTATAACCAACGATCCTATCTTGGAAATTCTCACTTCCAAAATCTTTACAAGGCCCCTCCAGGTGCCTCTCTGACTGAAATTGTTTGAATTGTAGGTCACTTTCCCATATTGGTGGACCTAGATTGAGTCTGAGGAGCTCAATTCCCCCAGGGTGGTGGAGAAATGTAGAACTTTTGGGAGTTTGTATGAGGCCATCAATACCACTTTCATTGCTCTTATCCCTAAATATGACTCTCCTTCATCTTTCTATGAATTTCAGCCTATTTTGCTATGTAATTGCCTCTATAAGATCATAACCAAGATTATTGCCAATCATCTCAAGCTCATCCTATCTTGTCACATTTCCCCTGAGCAATTTGCTTTTCTTCAGAATAAACAAATCCATGAAGCTATTGGCACATCACAGGAAGACCTTCACTCCCTGAAAACTAAAAAGCTAAAAGGGGAAATCCTTAAGATTGACCTTGCTAAAGCTTTTCACTGGGTCAATTGGCTATACATTAAGATGATCCTTACATGATTGGGATTCCCACTCCCTTTCATCAATTGGATTATGTGTTGCATCACCTCAGCCACCTTCAGTGTACTCATAAATGGCTCAGCGTCACATTTCATTCATGCTGAGAGAGGACTTCGACAAGGATGCCCACTCGCCTCGCTCCTCTTTTTGATTGTCATGGAAGGCCTCAACAGACTCATTGCATTTGCTAATTGGGATGGGTGGATACAAGGGCTTAAAATGCTTGACCCTTGCTTCCTCACTCATCTGCTATTCGTAGATGATGGTCTCATCTTCCTAAATGGAAGCATTAGGGACTCCTCTACTTTCCATGAAATTCTCACCCTCTTTGCCTCGGCTACTGGTATGGAAGCAAACCACTCAAATTATACCATAACTCTTTCCAATGCATTTCCTCAGGAATCTAGGTTTGCACAACTGAAATTCCCTTTTCAGAGCCATCAACTGGAGGATGGCCTTAAGTATCTGGGTTTTCTGGATCAAGCCTCATTGCTATAGGATCGTTGATTAGATCTGGCTTGTGGTTAAAATTGAAAAACTATTACAAAACTGGAATGAAATATTCCTATCCAGAGCTGGTTGGTTAGTCTTCATAAAATCTGTCTTGGAGGCTACACCAGTCTACTGGATGTCGCTGGCTTGGATTCCTAAAGGAATCCTTTCCCGAATTCAGAGGATTTGCTGAGATTCCTTTGGAATGGGTATAAGGAGGGCAAACCATTTGCTTAGGTGGGCTGGAAGCACATTTCCCTACCCAAGAAATGGGGTTGATGGGGACTAAAGGACTTATCAGTATTTGCACACGCTCTTGCTTCCAAGATGGGATGGATCATGTTCGCATTGAAAGACCTTTGGACTGAAGTCTCCTACCAAAAATATATATGGCCACTGCATCTCATGGAATGGATTCGACTACCATCCTGGCCTCGAACTGGGATATCAATGGTTTGGAAAGCAATATTACACACCTTGTGTACTATCATAGAAGGGCTAGCTTGGCAAATAAATGATGGCACTTTGGTACGAATAGGAATGGACCTATGGATAGGAGGTGGGGATATGTATTGTTTACCCCCTGATCTCATCCTGTTCCTCAATCAGCGGAATATCAAAGTGATTGCATAGGTGGCCGACTTGGAGAACAACTCCATATTTGAACAGGGTTGGTTATCAGTGCTGCAATTAGACATCCCTGAACATTGGCACTAGGATTGGGAAGGGTATGTCAATGCCCTGACTGAATCCCATATGCGTATCAAAGACGACACCGATGATCTCCTTTGGACTCCGACTGATCATGGAATATACTCCCTAAATATGGTTACCCGTTCCTACACTTTGCGCGTAGGCCATTAGCACTCCTAGAGTGGTGGGGAAAGCTATGGAAACTTAAAGTGCTGCTGAGAATGAAATTATTCATGTGGAATGTGCTCCAAAACAAGACCCCAACATGAGCAAATCTCATGCACCATTCCTATTACGGACCGCATTGGTGTGTGCTATGTAAACATGCCAAGGAAACCAACAACCATCTGTTCTTACATTGCCCGATGAATGCTCAGCTATGGACACAAGTATTAGATATGCTCTCCAAAACTACCAGATGACAGGGCTAGCCGATATTTGAAGCTTGGGATCATTGGAGAACTACAACCATCGACTTAAAAACTCTCTGTCTACCTCTCCTCGTTTGTTGTTCAATATGGCTGATAAGAAATGGGATTATTTTCAAGGGGAAAGAGGCTAGATGGCCTCATGCAACTGCAACAATCATTGTATCATGAGATTGCAGACGAGGATCACTCTCCTACAAATCGAATTTTATCCCTTGAAATCACTGATTACACCATTCCTTGGCCTTATTTCGATGGCGCAGCGCAATCCGAGGGGTGTGGAGGTGGAATTTTACTCCATCTAATTGAACTCCATCACTACAAAATTCAAATGGGGTTGGGAGAGGGAACCAACAATTACGCTGAACTGATCACCCTTAGGCATCTTTTGCATTTTGCATTGGCTCACTCATGCAATAAATTATAGATTTTCGGTGATTCCAAATTCATCATAAATTGGTTCAATAACATTAATACATGTCATGCACATTCACTCAGAAACATATCGGATGAAATACAGGTTTTCAAGGCACATTTTAACTATTTTACCTGTCAACATATTTACAGGGAGCATAACTCGGCTTCTGACAAATTATCCAAGGAGGCTATGACACATCCTAGAGGCTTGTGGACAATACAAGAATAGTTTGGTGAAGAGAAATATCAGTGCTATCACCATCCCTACATTGAAAGGGAATATCCTAGGGTTGATAGGCCTTAATTTATTTTGGTTATTATCAGCAGAGTGCAATTTCTCTATAGCTATTGCTTATGTATATATTTTTATTTACGTTATTAGACTTGTCAAGTATACCCTGCGTGGTAATATATGTACAACTCTATCTCTTTTTGAATGGTCTCGGCCATAACTTATTTTTGATCACTACTTCAAGGCTTTGGCCAACAGATATGCATATGCCAAGGGCATCTACTACATGTAATTTTCAAATTAATGGAAAGTTACGATTTTTCCTCAGGAAAAAAAAATCATGAAAACGGTTACTTAATGTAGGGATATGGGGCTATAAAGTTACAAAATGAGGGTAAAATGATGGAAATGTGGGTAAAAGTGGATGACATTTTGGAGACCCAACATACCCCCAACTGAAGATGTTGCATGTCCTCATGAAACTATTGCATTGATTCCCTTAATCGTAAGTTGATCTTCTTGAAATGGTTTGCTTCTATATGAGTTTTGGCTTTGTATTGATTCTCTTTCTTGGGGAAACGAAAGGAGAACAAACATGCCTCAGAAAGTAAAAAGAAAGAGAGGTAGGAGGCTCTGGCGTTTCCATGGTGGCGACTCTAATGACTGCTCCTGTGAGTGCTTTGACTGGAAAGGTTCTTGTAGATTGAGGTTTGGAAAAGTGGTGTTGGAAAAAACTGAGGGGGGGGGGGGGGTGAATCAGTATTCCTTAGCAATTATCACTTTTAAATATTTTCAGAGCTTTAGTTAATCTTCAATTATTATTAATGTTTATGCAGAAATAACAGTAAATAAAATAATACAGTAGGCACAAAAATTTTAGGTGGAAAACCCCCTCTGGGTCAAAAACCATTGAATGTAAATAAAAGAATACAATAGACAAAAAATTTTTAGGTGGAAAACACTCTCCGGGTCAAAAACCATTGAATGCTTTTCTAATAAATTATTTAATCTTCATCCCCAACTGAAATGAAAGCAACAACTTCCTAGAATTCTAGAAAATCATTTTTCTCCATCCCCCACTGGAAGGACACCCCAATGCCCTGGTTTCTTCAGTAATAAACTAAATAGATGCCACAACACCCTAGACCAAACTACCACCCTGAAGTGTTCAAAGGCTCCAACTTGTTGGCGACTTCATGCACTTTCCTAACACCTCCTTGCCACCCAATAATGATTGAAATGAGACAAGAGTGTGGATTCATGTACCAGGGACAACGATCCACGATACAATATGATTTACAATGATTTTGACCGAACGCCCAATCACACTATGACCTGTAACCCAACCATGACATCATCCCAACAGAGACTCCTATACCTCCCAATAATTCCTTTTTGACACTAGGCAGATTGACTCTTTTACAATAATGACTCTTCCAATGATGACATTTTTAAAAATGACTATTTTACAACTTTACAATGATGACTCTTGGCCTTGACACTTCTTCACAATATGTGAATGGATATCATGTCTTCAAAGGATGTTCCACTACAATGCTTCCTTTGATTTGATACTCCAACTCTTGAATGCTCGCTTGAAGCTATCCTTGAGTCTTCTTCTATCTGCATTCAATTGCCCAACGAAACACAATCCCAAATTAAAACAAATAAACACAACAAACCTTTAACTTACTTCTGCTTGCAAACACACATGTAAGCACATAATAATAAATAAATAAAAATCAAATGAATACAATGCGTACTTGAAATGTGCTTGTTGTTTGTGATTGTAGTTGACTTGTTGCAGCGGCTGACAAACTTTGAACACAAGCCTAGACTCTACTTAAACATACCCAACCTTTATACAAAACCATATTTTAGACAAGACTATACAAGAGATGAATATTGACTTAGACATACATAGGACAAAACTTACCCTAGTTGGACACAACTCTAGTTACAATTATGACAAGGCAGTTATACAAGATTGAAAACTAGCCTAATACGTAGTTCAACAATTATCAAAGTACATTATTAACACACAGGAAGGGAATTTGAATTATACATACCTTTATCTTTGCTTGATTACAGGTCTACCTTTCGTCCCTTTCACAAAAAGTTTGTTGAAAATAGCAACAAGAAATGCTAAAAATAGCATCGCTATAGATAACATTTTAGGATATATTCCAATTTTAATTAGTCCCTGAATTAAAATTCGAATTTGGTCTTAGCAGTTGTTTAAAAAATAATTAATTAATTCATCTCGAGTTAATTAGTTGGAGAAAATCAAACATGAAGTCTATGTGAAGACGTGCAACAATTATCCTTTTGATTGAGGAAGTTATCCCTTAGTCAAGGAGATAATGATGAGTTGTTTTTGAGTTGTAATTAGTTAGCTCAGTTAACTGAGTTAAGTCCAGTTAAATTAGTTTCAAACAGTTTGTGGAACTAATTGTGAGTTCAATCAGTTAATGCATGCATGCATGCAACTAGTGTTCTCCAGATAATTGAATATTCTCTCATAAATAACTCATGCATGTCAGTTTAGAGAAAGACTTAGTTGAGATTAAAGGAAGGGATAGTGTATTATCAGTTGCTAGAATATTCCCATGTGAATATCTCTTGCATGCAGAAGGAATTCATTCCTTGAGGATTGCGTAGTTACTACAAAGGTCAGAGCAGTGTGTGAGGTAATTATTACATAGGTGACAACTTGAGGACCTAGGAGAAACTGCGCAAGGAAATAGGAGGCTTGGAGAACTGAAGAAAGACATGTGTTGTCTATTATGTCTATGAGCAGCAGCGAGGGATTGTATTGAGAGCTGGATAGCTTGATGAGCTAAAGCTTTGTGTAATCTTGAGATTTTTTCACTTGTATGATAATACAGATAGCAGGGTTTTTAGTTGAGGCTTTCCCCAGAGTATTCTTCTGTGTTTCATGTGTGATTGAATCTTCTTCTCTATTATATGTGTTCTATTTGATCTTGCTCAAAATCGATTAAGCTTCTGCAAGTTTGATTGTAGAAGTAGATTAAGTATTTTGCTTTAGTACATTGCATAATCAGTTTAATCTATAGTGAAATTTCTATATGGTATTGGAGCAAAGTTGATCAAAGCGGAGAATAGTATACAAAGAAGGGAGAAGTTCAAAGTTTGAAGTTCTTGATTGTAGGTACAAAATCGATTTCTTATTACATCTCAAAGTTCACCAATGGCGTTCAATGGCTTGAGACTCAAGTATGCCCTGGATTGTAGCTCGAATTACATAGCATGGAAGGATCACATGGAAGTAGTATTAGAGGACAATGGTTTGAAGGAATTCATTGATCAATAAGTCCCCAAGCCAGCAGTAGCTAATGCCAAAGAATTGGTGGAATGGAAGAAATGTGTGGTGAGAGCGAGGAGGATTCTTCTGGAGGGAGTTCGAGACCATATTGTCTCGAGTATCCATGGGAAGGAGACTCCATTTTCAATGCGGAAGACATTAAAGGATCTATATCAGAATAGTAGCGACCAGAGGAAGTTGGTGCTGAAGGACAAGCTTCGGAAAATCAAGTTTGAAAAGGGCGACACGATCTCTACATATCTGAACAAGCTCACCACTTGCAGAGATGAGCTTGGAAGTGTAGGAATCATGACATCCGATGATGATATGGTGAGTCTTGCTCTCCTCGGTCTTCTTAAGAGCTGGCATAGCTCCCAGGACTCAGTTAATGGAAGAGAGAAACTGCCAGATTGGGAATGACTGTGGTCAGATCTGATGCAGGAGGAGATTAGGGGAAGCACCAGAGATGGTTCTTCATCAAAGCATGATGATGAAGAAAATCTAGCCTTAGCAAGTAAGGCGTGGAAAGGGAAAAGGAAGGCTTCCCATTCCAAATCGAGTTCTTCCCATGGTGGGAAGAAGATTGAAAAATCTAAAGTGAGTTGCTTTAATTGTCATGAGGTGGGCCATTATGCAACCAATTGTCCATTAAAGAAATCCAAGAAGGGATCCTCGAAAGGATCAGATGGTGAGGCACTGTCCTCACAATTCGAATTGGATTTTACCCTCATTGCATGCATGGTTTCATCGATGGTGGGTACTTGGATAGTGGAGCCTCATTCCACATGACCGACGATAACATGACCGACGATAAGAGTTTATTCAATACCTTGGAGGAGAAAGACCTATAGATGCTCATCGAGGTGGGCGATGATGGAAAGTACCGTGTTTCAAGTGAAGGTACAGTTGTGTTTCAAAGGGAGCATAGAGCTCCTCTCACCCTGACTGATGTAAATTATGTGCCTGTACTGAAGAAAAACTTGGTATCGGTGGCAATGCTGGAAGACAAAGGCTATGATGTAGTCTTCAGTAAAGGAAAGGTGTTCCTGAGACACATAGCTACGGGTCAGACCAAGAAGGGTGGGATTCAAGTGAAGAATCTCTACAAGATGGAGGTAGATGTCTGTGATGCATTGAGTTTCAAAGTAGAATTGGTGCAAAGCCAAGATATTGGCGAGTTATGGCATAGAAGGTTGGGCCACTTGCACCATGGGGCCTTGAAGATAATGCAACAAATTTCTACCGGACTTCCTAAAGGTAAACTTGAGCAAGTGGACACATGCAAAGTTTGTACCTTGGGTAAGTATGCAAAATCTTCCTTTCATGATCAAGATAGTCGAGCTGAAGCAATCTTGGAGCAAGTTCATACAGATGTGTGTGGACCATTCTCAACAACCTCCACCGCTAAACAAAGGTACTATGTGATTTTTATTGATGATTTTTCTCATAGATGCTAGATCTATTTCATGCAAAAGAAGGATCAAACCTTCTCAAGGTTTTGTGAGTTCAAAGCCTTGGTTGAGAAAGAATCTGGAAAGAAGATCAGGGCCTTGTGAAGAGACAATGGTGGAGAGTATGTCTCTCAAGAGTTTAAGGACTTCTGTGTAGCAGAAGGAATTAAACGGGAGTTGACAGCACCTTATAACCCACAACAGAATGGGGTGGCCGAGAGGAAGAACATAACAATTGTGGGAGCAGCTCGGGCGATGCTGCATGACCAAGGCCTACCACTTCATTTGTGGGCTGAGGCATGTAACACAACAGTCTACTTGCAGAATAGAAGCCCACATCACATACTTGGGATGAAGAAACCAGAGGAGGCTTTCTCCGGGAAGAGACCAGATGTGGGTCACTTCAGGATATTTGTCTCATCAGTTTATTGCCATGTGACCAAGGATGTTTGGAAGAAGTTAGAGCCAACAGTAGAGTTGGGGATACTTGTGGGGTACACTGATACTCCCCACAACTATCGGGTGTATTTTCCTACCAGTTAGAGGATAGTGCTTCGTAGAGATTGTCTAGTCAATTTAATGTTTTAAATTTCTCTACATAAATTATCAATCCGGGTATCGTAAACTGATGAAGTGTGGTGCACTATATGTGCTTAGTTAACCTTTCTCTTACTTCACTATTTTATAGTTTATGTTGTTTTTGGGGTTTTGTTCTTGTTGGTTTTCTAAAGTGTTTAATGCAAATGGAAATCTAATGACTATGAGACCCAGTATCCTTGCTGCTTCAATAAAAGGACAAGACGATTCTATCATGTCATTAGTTCAATCAAAATAAAATGCAATAACCAAACAATGAGCTAGTGACTATGAGACCCAGTATCCTTGCTGCTTCAGCAAAAGGACAAGATGATTCTATCATGTCATTAGTCATTAAAAGGCTATGTGCATCACTAATCTACAATCAACTTGAAAGAAATTTATGTACAACTAATATACATAAGCATAAAAAAATTAAATGCAAAATTAAATGACAACTATACAAGGCAGGGCCCCCTACCACCTATGAAATCAAAGCAAAATTGAACACACTTGCATGAATTAAAATTGCATGAATGAAAAACCTAATCTATCAAACTTGAAAGTAATCAAATCAAATCAAAGCAATATTTACAAAATGAAATCTATTCTACCTTACATCTACAAAGCAATATTTACAAAATGAAATCTACTCTACCTTACATTCTAATGTGCTCCATGACATCTACTTCACATCTCCTTCCATGTTGAGAACATCAAAGCTTTATTGAAATTCTTCAAAAGTACAAAGTACAACAAAGTTCTCCAAAGCTTTCAAAAGCCATCAAGGAAGAACTACAGTCTTAAGAACTAGGGACTAAAAGACTTAAAAAGACTTAAAAAGACTCCAAAGAGAGTAACTAATGAAGGAGAGAGATCTCCTATTTATACAAAAAGATGAGAGCCATCTCATTAATGATAATCCATGAATTTCGCCCTCTATCTCTATAGTCCTAATCAAAATAGGAACTGATAAGACACATGTCTTTTTAGAGTTACAATACAATTAGGAGATGTGACACATATCCTCATGATCCCATGATTCTTTCCACTCAAATTCGGATTTGGCCTTAGAGTGTCACATAAGGGTCTTCTAGAAGCCTCCTTTCAACCTACACATGTCAACAATCTCAACCCATTTGTTAGGTATAAGCATATGCACATTATTTTCTAATTTTTAACCACAAAATCACTTAAAAGGCTTAGAATTAATAAAGTTTGGAAAAACATAAATGTGGCCCAATGATAATGAAAGTGGGATGAATGTGGTGACATAGTAGTGAAATGGAGGTGATATCATGGACATAATAGTGAAAGTGTAATGGAAATGAATGACATTTTCAAGACTCAACAACCACCCTATCAAGACCTTAGAGTAGCTCCTTTTCTATTTAGAATGGTGGTTCCAACTGATTAAACTAGTTCCATTTACCTTCTCTCTATCTCTACTATTTAAAGTATGACTTTCACTTACTAATAGAGAAGAGACATCAATTCATCCCTCTTTCTGATTAGGAAAGAAAGTGATCCTTATGCTAATATGGGGCTCAGCCAAGCCACAACTAAATTTTTCCTCTTTGATAATAGGACTTATACAAATGTATAGTTAAATATAAATTTGAATTAATCCTATAATTCAAGAAAAAGGAAAGATATCCTAAGCCTATCTCGATTAGGAAGATGTAGATCTAATCCAAGTGAGAGCAAAATAATTAAATGATTGAGATTTAAATATGTTTGGCTTATAATGAATATCAAGCTAACAAATTAGCTCAATTAACTGATCTTATGAATACCAAAACATATTCTATTCAGAGATCTATTAACTGAGATAATTAATCAATAAAATTGAAGAAGTATTTCACAAAATGATTACGATTATTGAATCAGTAACTCGAATGATTAAACAATAATATAAGGAAATAGTTCACATTATATTATTGTTTGTTAAATCAAATTAAAAGACTAATTTCTGAGTAAATAGTTACTCAGAAATGAGAGTTCAGCACACAAGAGCAGAGATAAATAACAACATATTATTAAGGCAAATTACTCACATCGACAATAATGCACAAATATGAATGAAAATGACACACTTCTGCTATTATAAAATGACACCATTATTAAAATAATAGTATTTTAAATACCAATTTATTGAACCTATTTCTGCAGCTTGTATCTCCAACAGTCCTCTACAACTCATAAACTCTGTTGTTAACACAAAAGTTGCAATAGTGCAAGCTCTGCTCCCCATACATAGTCCATATTTGCAAAAGATAAATCCCCATACTTCTCTTCTCTGCAATTTTTGGATTCTTAAAAGCACAATTGTAATGGGGATTTAGAGTTATAGGTGAGAGAAGAGTAAATATCAAATCTGAGAAGTATGGGGATTTATCTTTTTCAAATATGATTTATGAATACTATTAATAAACAAATAGACTCTTTAAAATTTTAGTAGAAATTAGTAGAAGAGAAAGAAACATTATCCATTTATTGTCTAAAATGTAGAAAAAAACATATTTTATGTGAATCTCTGCAAATGTTAAAAGTGTTAATAGTTGTGTAATATGTGTAAGGAAACATCCTATCGAAGAATGCCCATCCATACTAGGATTAATAGAAGCATTTGAAGGATAACATTCGATACCTGAGTCATTGTATGCTATGGGAGCACGAAAATCAAGGTCACGTGTAAGTATAGGTATGATTTCTAAACCCGCACCATATTTTTCTGGTTATAATGCACCACAATATTCCTATAAAAACATAAACTACCCCCATTTATGGTAGCATGGGTATCATTCTCAATATGGGAAGTCTCCTCCTCCTTGGCAATAGGGATGGCAGGGATTGCCTCATTCTCATTATTCCTATCCCATTCCTATGCAGTCATATCCCATGTCATATGCACCTTATCCTATGGCACAACACACATTACCAACAACATTTCCGGAGTAGACTCACTTTATGCCACCATTTCCATTACCACCACCTTTCTAACCACCTCAATTTCTTGCACAACCAGTGCCTATCCCAATAATAAAGCAGTGTAAATGATTCATTCTATCAGACTGCTCCCTTTCCCTATTTATTAGACCATGATAGTTCGTGTCAATGACCTCCAATTGAGATCAGGAAAGGTAATAAACTTAGAAAAACAAAAACAACCTATGGTGATCATTGAGGAGGAAACTACTAACATTTCAAACAATGATTCCACTATTTAGCCGATTCCCACATACTTAGAAACTTTACCTTCTTCTTCAAACCAACCTCCCTTCCGAGAGAGACAGGTTATAGAGAAAGTTGAACCTACCCCTAAGTATAACCTACCTTCTAAGTTTAGGAATCTTTGCATAAAGGTCCCTCTACTACAGGCTATAAAAGAGATTCCTATATGTACTAATATTGTTAAGGAACTTTGTCTTAAAAATCTAGGGAGGAAAAGAGTTGAACCTCACACTATCTAGTTTTTTGGAAGAGAGTCTAAGTTGATGACAAGATGTGCTCAAATGGAGAAATACACTAATCCTAGATATTGGATTCAGAGGCTTAGACCTAGGTTCAAAGTTAGTTGCGCTAACCAATAAAACCCTATACCACCAACCCTTTTGGCAAGGATTTGCTCATGTGAACCGCTTTAGCACCTGAGGCAATAGTGGGGGATGTTAGAACTAGGTTTCTGCATCCAAAGGGACTATGCAATTTGGTTGTAAGGTTCTTAACAATTTAGGTCTTAATTTGACCTTCACAAACCGTTAACCTTATTCTTACAGTCATAAAGGGTTTTCCTCCTTAATAGATTTGTGAATTGTGCGAAACTAAACTAACACGAATGATTCATCATATAAAACAGTATATGAACCTTTGCAATGCAATTTGCAAAATAAATATATAAAAGAAATGATAAATAGGCTAAAGCATAGAACTATGCCAACATACGGAAATACACAGATTTATGCTCAAAAGTTTTATTTATTAGTGAAGTCTTCTCAAATACAATCTTTCTGACCCTGTGCACAGAGCTACAGGGGCCTATGCATACAACTACAAACTTACCAAGGTCTCCATGCACAGAGCTATAGGAGCCTTCCCCTTTGCCTGACTACAGAAAAATATTACAAAACATACTCAAATGTATTTCATCAATTCAATTCTTTTCTTAGGATTTCTTAAAATATCCCTTTATATATGCATTTACCCTCATAATACCATGGTCTGCAAACTATGAGCGGAGCTCAAAATTCTCTTGATAATCACATCCATTTACAAAAGAATGGGCATTGAGCCACCCTAAAGTCCCTTTGAATTTTAGAACCCTGCACTAGTTGCACTCTACTCCTCAAAATCCAGAGTCTTTACATGACTCAGGGAAAACTTAGACCTAGTGGACTACGGGCTCAGTAGTCTTTTCCTCAAGGTCAATTGTGACCATTGAAGACACTTTCTCAGTATCCTTCTTGGCTGCTAATTTCTCATCCTGCGCACTTGTTCCTGCTTTCTCGGTCACTTTTATAGTGATTGGGGTAACCCAATTACTCGACCACTTGCTAATGACCATCAAGATGTCATCTTCAAACACTAAGTATAGTAGAGGATTCCATACCTTCTCAAAATATTTCTTGGCACGCATAGAGACACTGTGCAAGTCCTCTTTAAAATTAGCAACATCACCAAACTCTTGAAATAATGCAGGTGACAACTGCGGCCTTTAGTTGATGCTTGTACGTAGGTCCATCTCAAAGAGAACCCAGAATATTTTGTTCTCCATAATCTAGATTGGTTCCTTAGAGGCCCATAGCGAGGGAAACTTCATAGCCTCACACACATCAGGTTCCACATTAGGGAAATGTGAATCCTCTAGTGTTTTCCATGCTACTAATGCAATTAAGAGTAACAACCACGCGTAATTGAATGGCTTCCCTTCTTCTGGTGCTTCGTGATAGTCATCCAAAAACTCCTGACAGAGATACCCATCCCAATTAAACTGGACGCCCTTGTTGCACTGTGCAACCAAAGATATGACTAGGGCCAACACTTCATATGCCCAGCATTTCCTCATGCTTTTATTGGAAAAAATGGACGCGGCAAAGCACCGAGCCTCATCATTAATATAACTAATAGCATAGCCCCGTGACTTCTTAACAATGCCATAGTAATTATGTGATTTCGCCGAAAAATCTCTAAAAAATGTTATGGATCACAGAAGTCTAAATTCCTTAAATGCCATAGTAATTCTTCATTTGAACATCCAACTTATTCTCCTAATACTTCCCAACAAATGCATCATTAGGGTTCACTCCTTGATGAGGCATCACAATAATCCTTCATATTAAGATATCATTAATCAGATTTGGCTCTTGAAGCCATAGATTCCCATCATGTACTAATGCAGTAGCTGGGGCACACATATTGTGTTTATGTTGTTACGCCCAAAATGTGGAACATAAGTCATGTTCAGCAACGCAGTATGTTGAATCCCGGCTACCCATTTCATAGGTTCAACCCTTGTCACTCTAGCTTCTTCGTAATACACAGATTAGAGGTACTTGCTTGGTTCAAATTGGGGATAATTGCTGTGATCATTCAAATCCTAGTCCTCCATGCGTAGTTGTGGCACCTTGGCCAACAACTCTGCCTCAATGGGAACTTCCTCTGGTAATAGGGGTGTAAAGACCTTGTATTTAATAGAATTTGGGTCCTTTTTTACCTTTGCAGTTGGTTTCCTTGGCAGCATATAGGGTCACAGCCTAGAGATTGGTTCCACCTCGTCTATGGTGATATTCACAAATCCATTGGCTAATTGTTCGTCATCCATATCTTGGGGCTCCATTGGCTATTTCTACGAGTCCATTTATTCCTTACTCTATAGTTTTGCTGGGATTTTCCTTGGTAATTGTCTAATCAGGGTCCTTTGGGTCTTGTTTTGCTTCTTGACTACTAATGTTCCGGTAGTAGTCTTAGTTCACGTCGATCTAGGTGTAGTAGTTTGCATTGGCTGGGAGGCAGTCATAATGGATTCTAGCCCTTGATATAAAATCTCCTGCTCAAGTTTCTTCCAACTTCAATTGGACATGCAACAAAAATCTTGACTCACACTTAGGCACAAAATTACATAGCAAATTATTAGCAAATAAAGTGTCCGAATGTGAATTAGGGTGCCATATTTATAGCCTTTTTCAAGTTCAAACCACTCAATTCCCTCCAGATGTTGCTCATAAATGCAGATTTGGTAGCAAATTTTCCTAGATATGCTTCTTAAATGCATTTCCCCCACTCCTTTTAATGAAAATTTCCCTGTCAAATCATCCACATCAGTCATATTATGGATAAACTTTATTAGATCCCTCCCTGCAGTATAGTTACCCCCTCTCTGTCACAACTTTCTCCAGCTGCTCCATCATCTTGAATGTTGTACAAACCTCCTTCTTCGACAAGGTCCTTCTTTGGAAAATTACTTTATAGTCCCATGCTTCCTTCCAACTTCCTATAGCACTAAGTCCGTCCTCCATTCATATAGTCATCGCACAGTCCCAGAGATGGAGTCGTCCCTATAGAGTTTCAACCTACTCCCATTCACTCGCCCAATGAATAATTATCCATTCAACTTTGTGAGATGAACTACACCACCATCTGAGATATTCGTGATGACATACAGGCCTAGCCAATGCATCTTGAACTTACCAGGGAACTTCATGTTGAGGCCACAACCATCACCCTATCAAACTTTCCTTGGTAGTAATTTTGAATGGGTCCCCTTAAAATTTGGTCTTCTACCTCTCTGAATGATCTGTTTAGTCCCAGAGACTTTAACTCATTGTCAAGCCAAATCTTCAGTTCTTAATGATTAAGATCCCCCTTTTAGACATTGTTGAATGGTCCATTCATCACCCAACCTAGCCCTCCATTCATTCACCCCATCGGAACCTTTTAAGCCCTCAAAACCTTCTATCGCATCATTATTCCCATCATAATTCCTTATAGTGGAAATACTTCGCAAATCATTCATAAATCCCTTTTTTTTGGGCATATCGCAATTAACACAATTCATTCATGGATTCAGGACTTGATAGGTTTTATTAACCCAAATTCATATATTTAGGGTCTGGAGCCCCATCGCAAATCGCTATTGGCCAAGCCAAAGTATATATATATATATATATATATATATAAAATATATATTATATATATATATATATATTATATATATATATATATATATATATATAATATATTATATTATATAATATATATATATATATATATATATATTAATATATATATATATATATTATATATATATAATAAAGGTGCATATGTCTTCTGGATCTGACGACTATATTAAACCACGATATATATTCATCGGGTCCGTCCTCCCAATCACATATCGCAATCGGCAGGGTCTAGGGCCTATATATAAGGCACAACATTATACCCTGGACCTGTCGATGATTATAGACCAGAGCATATAAAATTTCAGGTCCGGCCTTATCGCTGGACACGGGGTTTTCCCATACTTTCTTGTGTTTTTGAAAAAAAGGTTGAAGTCAGGTTTTACAAAGGGAAATCATATGCGGCGAACCCACTGGGGATGTTAAAACATAACGTATATATAGATCGGGTCCAACCTAAACGCATATCGCAATCGGCTGGGCCCCAGGCCTATGCATATTGTGATATGCGATATGGCAGACCCGCCAATCCGATTATACATAATATATATGCTATCGGGTTTGCCCCTCCCCATCGCAAATCACTATCAACGGGGTCTAGCACTCATGCATAAGGCGTGACACCATACGTTGGACTGGCCGATAATTTTAGGCTCAGGAATATAAAATTTGATGTCCAGGTATATGGCCCGGACGCGAGTTTTTCCCGTGTTTCTTGTGTATTCGGTAAAGTGCTATGGTCACAATTTGTTTTATGGGAAATGCCATATGGCAGGCCCGATAGGGTATAGGTTCCCATTTATAGTATTTCAAGTTCGGGTTTTGGGTTCCGCTTTGTGTTTTGCAAGGATTTGCAATGTAAATCAAATTTACATTCACGGGACTTAATCAGTGCATAAATTAAAAAGAAAGGGGAATTCTTTCACATTTGATGTTATAAATGCAAGATTCATGTTTTGTAGGCTTGTTTTCCATATGTCTCACGTCATAGCTAATATGGATTATTTTGCAAACAAATTTTAGCAGACCTGGTAATGGATGAAGGTGAGTTGTATCAGGATGACACCTCTGCCCTACAAGTGTCAGCATTGTGAAACACACTTTGCGAAAGAGAACACGAACCGCCAAACTGCATAATGGAGGCACTCCTTCAGTTTAGTGGAAGCATTCATGACAACACTAATCCATCAAGATGTCATCATTGCTAGATACATCACAAAGCATGCTAGATGTGTGGATGATGAGCGTGACAACTTTAGTTTCCTGCAGGAAATGACAGAGAATGATAGCCACTCCACACAAGTGCTAAGAAATGATAAGGAGTCCTCCTCTGTTCCAAAGGCATCCATTCATTTCCCCAGGAAGGAGAGCGCTCCACCAAGGGTGACCTCGGTGTGTCAGCAGTTTCACCAACCGTTCTCATCTACATATGCTAACCTATGTAATGAAATGGGGGAAATGAAAGGTCATGGAAGACCAAGGGTCATGGGGGGCTGCATAAGTATTACCTCCTGATAGGAGAGGGGGGATTTTTTGTTTTGGGAGGAACAAATTTGATTATTGTGAATAAAAAGAGTCTGTTTAGCTCAATAAAGAGCTAGTGTTTTAGATTGATTTTCCTCTTTTATGATGTGTTTTGATCAAAATTTTGTCGCTAGTATAAATGCAAATGTATATTTGTTTTTGTGCATATTGATGACTTACGGTTCATTTTTATGCTTGGTTATTTGAATATGGTTCAATATCATGGTTAAATCATGAAAGGTTGTTGACTCAAAACTCTGTTGGACATCAGTTGCAAGCTTCTCTTCCATAAAATGGAATGTCCATTCATGTATGAATGATTGGATTGTAATTAAGTATTAATGCAACCTTGTTCTTACATGGAACAATAATTAATTCATTTAGACTTGGAATTCATATATGATGTTTAATATCTCTTTATCATGCCTGGAGGATAGATTAGGATAGTTAGGACATAGACTAGAGTAGTTAGAAGAAGTGTAGATAGGATTTAATACATAGTGGTTAGCTGTTTTATTTCGTTGATTTAATTGAAGCCTTCTTCCTAGAAGCAATATTTCAACTCATTTAACAATTTACAGGGTCCCTTAAAACCCGTTGGAAATAGCCATTCCAAATGAAAGCAGGTCTAATTGGGGCTTGCGATTGGGTTAGTTCCCCTTGTTGGTATAGCAAAAATTTGCCATGTCAACAAATTGGCGCCAGAAGGAGGGTATGAACCATTGTCCACAACTTTTCAAGATTTCATCTATAAGTGCCATGCATGGATTCAAAAAGCTTAATGCATGGATGGTGAAGATCGAAAAGACCCTTCCTCTCATTCGGAAAAGCCTCGTTTTGAAGAAGAGACATTGTGGGAGTATCCTTTCACTTAGGAACAACCAGTCAGAAGACTTACTTGGGCTTACGCTCATTCCCTATCAGCTCCCTATCTTTCATTCATTACCCCCGATAACAAAAAGAAAGCCAAGGGTCTATCACATAAACGAAGAGACATCTCTAGCCCCTTCTCTTGAAGATATTGTGCTTGATTCTTTACAAAGTATCGACTCTCCTTGTGAAGAGATTCCTAAGGATTCCCCTTCTAAAAGCAATCCCTGGCCTAATTTGGAAAATCCTAATGGAGAAAACCTCCACCAGAAAATCCCTATCCTTGATATGGCTAATATTCCTCAACTGGGTGGGAACTAACTCCCACCTTCGCTAGGAGAACTTCCTCCCTAGCTTGCTTAGGATGTTGTAGCGATACCTGGGTAGCAACATCCCTTACCCAAGAATGCAAAAAAGGTATTGCCTAAATTCGACCCTGAGTGGGGAGACACCACTAAAAACCATATCAATTCATTCTTCCTGGCCGTGCACATGCTGGGGGTAGCTAATGAAGATATAGTTTGTCACCTATTCCCTTTTAACATGGTTGGTGCAACTTCCACATGGTACTTTAGCTTGAGAACTGGATCAATCACTTTGTAGGCTGGCTTTCAACAGGCCTTTTCAGACATGTATGGCAATGACAAAACCCCTGCAGCCTTAGTTATAGAACTATCCCATTTGAAAATGGAAACCAAGGAAAAGGTAAAGGATTTTAACATCTGGTTCAACACCTTGTTCAACAAAATCCCAACCACCGCTAGACCTATTGAGGAGGTGCTCATGGAATTCTACATCACTTCTCTCCCTATCCCTAGTGCGATGTGGGTCAAGAGGAGTAATGCACAAACCTTGCAAGGTGTTATCGATGAAGCAGTAAAGGTCGAGAATGAAATGCTCACTCTCACAGCATGCCACCCTACAACCAGAGAAAATAAAACCTCTCAGGCATCCAAGAAGAATAATGGGAGTGATAACAAGGGGGTTGAAACCAAAGAAAAAGATACCACAGGTGTAGAAGGTATTCATCGGATCATTAAGAAGTTGACAAATCCAGTCATCAATATGAAAAGGAATTCTGGAGAGAGTACAAGTGGGATTGTAAGAGAGTATAAAAAAAAAGAAAACCTTTCAATCATAAGAAGGTAGAAGGTGGTCATGATCCACTTACACTTCCTGCTCCACCCAATGAAGGGAATTTAAATACAGAAGATCTGGCTCTTAACAGATCACTCGTTAACCACGGAGAACCTATAGTGGAGCTAGAGTCGGGACAAGCAGATGAGGAAGAATACCACGTAGAGGAGCCCTTGGAAGAAGAATCTCAAATCAATGTCCTGTGGGATTTTTATACAAATGAGAATGGTGATGATCAAGGAGATAGTTTGGCAGAGATCAACACTAATGAAATCCACACATAAAGCAAGGGGCCACTTGTGGGTGTGATAAAGCCTATAGATCAGACCATGAAAGATGTCTACCCCGTGAAGGCATCCACTCCCAAAGTCCCTGTTGAGAAGGGTAGACCTAGTGGTCGGTCCTAGAATACCCTAGTGGCAAACCATCTAGAGAAAGAAAATGCATCTGCCACTGCAATGAAGGTGACTCAAAATGGTAAACTCCCACCTAAGAATGGAAAAACCAATATGTTTACTCTGCCCTATCCTATTTATAACATTGACTACAATATTGTAGATGATCTTAAGAAATATAGGGCTAATATCACATACTTTGATTTGTTGAAATTAACGCAACAAAGAGAGTTGCTCTTGAAAGCTATGAATGAGCGGAACTACAAAACTCCCATTGTCCTGAGCAATGAAACCCAAAAGTCAGTCTCCAAACCTGTTAGCACTCCCAGCACAACCCAAAAGACAGTAGCCATGGAAGAAACCCTATCAAAAATGAATCGAAACCCCCAAGATGTCAATGCAGCTGTGATAGGAAGGAAATCTAAATCCATGACTCCCCCTTTCCTTATCACATTCGAAATATTCAACATGAATGTGCACAATTGCTTGGTAGACTCAAATGCCTCATCCAATGTGATGCCTTATGATGTTTCTAAAAGACTTCATGTGATACCTGAGAAAAATGGAACTCGAATCATGCAATTAGACAAGACAAATGTGAAAGTAATTTGGGAAGTGAAAGATGTATTGATTCGGATGACTAGTAAACCACAATACACAAAAGTCAATGATATAGTGGTAGTCGATATACCTGAGGCTTATGGAATGCTGCTTAGTAGGAATTGGTTAGCAAAATTGAATGGATACTTCTCAACTGATTGGTCCCATCTCTTGTTGCCTCAGAAGGGAAAGGGTGATATGATGAGAGTTTATCATGAAAGATACATGAAGTATGTAGTGACAGAGCTAAATAGTCCCAACGAACTTGTAATGTTCACCAACTCTATCCTTGGGAATTCTAGTTTCAATGTTTGTGCCACAGAAACCTATTTTGGAGAATTCCATGCAGAGACAACCAAAGAAACTACAATAAAAACATAGTTGAAAGCTCTCCCCTATAATCCAACTGATGAACCACCTTGTAATATAGTAGATAATAGAACTAGTTTCGTAGGAAGTAATTCAATTGATATAACACTAGACTCTGTATTTTGGACACTCTATTTTGATGGCTCTAACTGCATTGAAAGTGCAGGTTCTGGGAGCATTTTTATTGACCCGCAAGGGAACCAACATTTGATGGCCAGCCAGTTGGAGTTTGCATGCACCAACAATACAACAGAATATGAAGGCTTGTTGTAGGGCCTGAAGAAAACCGTTGATATGAAGGTAAAAAATATTAAAGTTTTTGGTGACTCACAGATAATCGTGGATCAGGTAAGGGAAAAGATACATTGCAATTCACACACTTGGGAAGATACCAGCATGAGGTATGGAGCTTAATTGACAGTTTTGATTCTTTTAATATCACATACATACCAGGAGGGAAAAACCAAGATGTTGATCTAATGGCTAGTATGGCTGCTAAAATTTTGCCTGATTTTAGATTAAAGAAGAAAAAATGTTATGTTGAATTTATTTTTAGACCATCCATGCCTGATAACATCTCAAATTGGCAGGTGTTCGAAGATGACAAGCTTATGAATGGGAGTAAAGAGGAGGCTAAGCCCTACCAATAGAAGCTTTGTAAGATGCATCCAGGCCTAGGACTGTTGGTGAAGAAAGAAATTAACAAAATTATTGATGCCAAAGTCATCCTTCTGGTCATGCACACCCCCTAGGTAGCCGATCTCATGCAAGTAAGAAAGAAAATTGGAAACATCAAGCTATGTATCGATTTCAGAAACCTGAACCAATAGAAAGATAGCTATCTTGTCCCTCCTAGAGAACAAATTCTCCAGTGCGTTTCTGGGTCTAAAGTGTTTTCCCTATTAGATGTGTTTTCAAGATATAATCGAGTATTGGTGTCTAACGGAAATCAGCTTAAGAGAACATTCCAACACTTATGGCTGAGCCAATTTCAAGTTGTGGAAAAAATTGGTCAGGGAACTTGCAGATTGAAAACTTTACAAGGGGAAACTGAAAAATTCCTTGTTAATGGCCAACATCTCAAAAGATACTTCCTATAGCCACCACATGGTGGTTAGCTCTTGAGTAGGTTAGGATGCATTTTATTTTGTTGTTAATTTAGTAACATTTCGATCTCTTCCTTTCTTGTTTTTTTTGCAAAACTCATTTTCCTTCTGTTTTGAATTACAATCCTTTTCACCCAACTAATTTTAGCCCTCCAGTATTGTTTCTTACCTTTTCAATAGTGCACTCACTCACCACCTTCAGCATTTACCTTCCTCATTGACCTTCTAGTGATTCTATTGATTCTAAATCCATCATTACCTTGCAAATCAAACAAATTTTCAATAGGCCCATGAGAACATGAAAACTAGTGGTGGAATTCAAACCGAAGCCACTCATTAGCATCTGTTGGGAACTATGTGAGATCTGTTGATGACTTGGATATCTAGAGCATTTAGGGGCATCCGTATAAAATAAAAAATGTGTAACTATAACTGGACTGGCATGGAGGAACATTGCATTTTAAAATCCCACTCAGACCTAGCCTATACTTACTTGTAAGGTTTGTAGTCATTTTCCATTGGTCCCATCCACCACACTAAATTGTCCAATACCTGTTATCTACTAGTAAATCTCCTTTCATGGGCCAAACTCACTGTCATATACCATGTGGCAAATCCAATTGTGCTCTAGTCCTTGTGCCTGAAACTGGAAGGACTTATTTAAAGGAAAATGAAATGTCAAGTCCTTGTGCCAATCTGGAAGGACAGGTTATTTTGGAAGCCAGTTACAGTAAGGACTGTTGCTGGGCTTAGAGTATCGGTTGATATAGCAATCCCAACCTTGCTTAAGTGGTTTAAAAATATGGCATGATCCATGACTGCGCCCCATTCAATCATATGAAAATATAGCACTGAAATTCTCATATAAAGTGCAGATAAACATATCTACATCAAGTTTGATGAGCAATAAAGAGTTGAGGTACACACATGAACATGTATTGATAGACCAGTGATGGCCCCAAAAGGATTTTTGAAAGTAGGAAATAGGTAAAGGAAGGTCAATAAACCCCATAACACTACCATTGAGGAATGCCTGTCAAAATCATATCAGTAAGTAAAAGTTATTTGTCTCTATGCCACCTAAAACAATTAATGTTTAAGTGGAACACATGCTTGTTCATCTATATAGTTTGCATTTCAAGTTTATCCTAACACCTTGATGTTCTATTGATCCAAGGTTTATTAAGAAATAGAGATGATTGGTTCGCCCAGCGGTTCGCCAGTTGTTGTGGCCACAACCACCACCCTATCAAACATGCCTTGGCAGTAATTTTGAATGGGTCCCCTTAAAAGCTGGTCTTCTACCTCTCCAAATGATCTGTTTAGTCCTAGAGACTTTAACTCATTGCCGAGCCAAATCTTTAGTTCTTAATGGTCAAGAACCCTCTTTTAGACCTTCATGCATGGTCCATTCATCACCTAGCCTAGCCCTCCATTCATCGGAACCTTTTAAGCCCTCAAAACCTTCTATCGCATCATTATTCCCATCATAATTCCTTATAGCAGAAATACTTCGCAAAGCATGCATAAATCCCTTTTTTGGCCCTATCGCAATTAAGACAATGCATTCGTGGCTTCTGGACCCGACAGGTTTTATTAACCCAAATGCATATATTTCGGGTCCAGAGCCCCATTGGAAATCGCTATCGACCAAGCCCCAAAGCTATTAATATAAAGGGCGCGTATTTCTTCCGAACCTGATGTCTATATTAACCACGATATATATTCTATCAGGTCCGCCCTCCCAATCGCATATTGCAATCGACAAGGTCTGGGGCCTATATATAAGGCACATCGTTATAACCCAGATTCACTGATGATTATAAACTAGAGCATATAACATTTCAGGTCCAGCTTTATGACTAGACAGGGGGTTTTCCCATACTTTCTTATGTTTTCGAAAAAAAATGTTGAAGTCGGGTTTTACAAAGGGAAATCATATGCGGCGGATCTCACCGAGCATAAAACAAACGTTGTGAAATATATATATCTTATAAATAATATAGATATATATATAATAAAATTAATAGATAGATATAGGGTTTGGCCTAATTGCATATCGCAATCAGTCGTGTCCTAGGCCTGCGCATATTGCGATATGTGATATGGCGGACCCACCGATCTAATTAAACATAATATATATGCTATCGGGTCTACCCCTACCCATCGAAAATTGTTGTCAGCAGGGTCTAGCTCTCATGCATAAGGTGCGACACCATACGCCGGACCCGCCGATAATTTAGGCCCGGGCATATAAAATTTGAAGTTCAGGAATACCACTCGGACGCAAGTTTTTCCCGTGTTTCTTATGTATTCGGTAAAGTGCTATGGTCACAGTTATTTTTATGGGAAATGCCATATGGTAGACCCAATAGGGTATAGGTTCTTGCCCATAGTATTTCAAGTCCAGGTTTTGGATTTTGATTTGTGTTTTGCAAGGATTTGTAATGTAAATTGGATTTACATTCATGGGACTTAATCAGTGTATAAATTAAAAAGAAATGGGAATTCTTTCACATTTGATGTTATGACCGCAAGATTCATGTTTTGTAGGCATGTTTTCCATATGTCTCACCATCATAGCTAATATGGATTATTTTGCAGACAAATTCGAGCAAACCCGATAATGGATGAAGGTGAGTTGTATCAGGATGACACCTCTGCCCTACTAGTGTTAGCATTACAAAACACACTCTGTGAAAGGGAACAAGGACTACCAAACTGCATAATGGAGGCACTCCTTTAGTTCAATGGAAGCATTCATGACAATGCTAATCCATCAAGATGTCATCATTTCCAGATACATCACAAAGCATGCCAGATGTGGGGATGATGAGTGCAACAACTTCAGTTTCCTTCAAAAAATGACAGAGAATGATAGCCACTCCACACAGGTGCTAAGAAATGATACGCAATCCTCCTCTGTTCCAAAGGCATCCATTCATTTCCCTAGGAAGGAGAACGCTCCACCAAGGGTGACCTCAACGTGTAAGTAGTTTCACCAACCATTCTCATCTGCATATGCTAACCTGTGTAATGAAATAGGGGAAATGAAAGGTCATGGAAGACCGAGGGTCATGGGGGGCTGTATAAGTATTACCTCCTGATAGGAGAGGGGGGATTTTTAGTTTTGGGAGGAACAACTTTGATTATTGTGAATAAAAAGAGACTGTTTAGCTCAATAAAGAGTCGATGTTTTAGATTGATTTTCCTCTTTTATGATGTGTTTTGATCATAATGTTATCGCTAGTATAAATGAAAATGTATATTTGTTTTTGTGCATATTGATGACTTGCAGTTCATGGTTATGCCTGGTTATTTGAATATGATTCAATATCATGGTTAAATCATGAAAGGTTGCTGACTCAAAACTCAGTTGGACATCAGTTGCAAGATTTTCTTCCATAAAATGGAATGTGCATTCCTATATGAATGATTGGATTGTAATTAAGTATTAATGCAACCTTGTTTTTATATGAACCAGTAATTGATTCATTTAGACTTGGAATTCATATATGATGTTTAACCTATCTTTGTCATGCTCTTGTAGGATAAATTAGGATAGTTAGGACATAGACTATAGTAGTTAGAAGAAGTGTAGATAGGATTTAATACATAGTGGTTAGCTGTTTTATTTTGTTGATGTAATTAAAGCCTTCTACCCAAAAGCAATCTTTCAACTCATTTAACACTTTATGGGGTCCCTTAAAACCCGTTGGAACTAGCCATTCCAAACGAAAGCAGGTCTAATTAGGGCTTGCAATCAGGTTAGTTCCCCTTGTTGGTATAGCGAAAAGTCACCATGTCAACACTTCGCAAACTTAATATCATACAACAAAACCAAGTCTCCACTCTTAAAAGTTCACTGCTTAATATGTCGATCATGCCATGCCTTTTCCCGAGCCTTTTGTACTTTTTGGTGAAATCCTGCAAGAAAGTGACCCTCTTCTAGCGTAACCAGTTGTTCCAATTGTTCTTCCATAATATCATTGTCTTCCATATTCATGATTGTTGCGATTTTAATACTATGGACTATATATTCCATTGGCATTACAACTTCTTGTCCATACACCAGCCTGAACGGAGTCTGCCCTGTCAGCATCTTGCAAGTAGTCATGTATGCCCATAACTCTATAGGTATGCACACATCCCAATCATTCATGTTGATGTTTCATACCTTCATCAAAGCATTCTCCAAAATTTTATTAAAATCTTCAATTGTGCCATTCGCGTGAGGATGATAAGGTGTGCTCTTCTGATGATGTACCTGAAACTCCTATGTTAATGCTTCAATCATGTTGTTGAGGAAGTGCATTCTACTGTTGCTCATCAGGATATTCAGGCACCCAAATCTTGACAATATATATTCAAAAATGAAGTGTGTAGTAGTATTTGCATTGCAGTCCTTTACTGGTTGTGCCTCAGCCCACCTGGTCAAATAATCCATCACGATAATTATATAGCACACACTAGTCTTCTTGCTTGGCAGATTGATCAGTCCCACAAAATCAATCACCCACTTATGAAAAGCCTATAAAGTAACTTGTGGATTCAATGGAAGTTCATCTCTCCATGATGGTCTTCCGGTTCTCTGGGAAACATCACAAGCGCTACAATATTCCTTAGAATCCTTGCGCACTGTGGGCCACCATAGTCCTACCCTCAAAAGTTTCTGCGTGGCTACTTTTCCTATGTAGTGCCCCCCTGCAACACCACCATGCGCTTCAACTATAATACTGTGTCATTCATGCTCAGGGACACATCTGTGAAATATTTCATCAGGTCCCATTTTATGTAGATGCCCAACAATCAGAGGAAAATCTAGTGCTTTGATTACTAATTCTTTCTTCTATTGCATTTTTTACTCTGCAGGGGCTAGTCTAGTAGTCAAAAAGTAAGTAATATCTACAAAATGTTCATCAACAACCCTTACGATGAAGAGTTGTGCATCATGCAATGTTTCTTTAATGTTGTTCGATTCCTCACCATTCTCAATCTGAGATAGATGATTTGGCCAAACATTAGTCTTCTCATCTTGACGACTACTTCAAAATCATATTCTTGAAACAGTAATATCCATCTGTAAATCTCCCCCCCAACACTTCACCAAGTATTTTAGTGCGGAATGATCTGTGAACATTTTGAAGTGTGCACCCAACAAGTAGTGCCTGAACTTCTGCAGTGCGTACACATAGCCAAGCTTTCAGGTTCTATGATGGAATAATTTATCTCTGCCTTATACAGTTTGTGACTCACAAATGCAATGGGGTGATCAATATCCCCCTCCCCTGGCTATGCTGAGACAACTCCCAAAACTATACATGATGCATCCACATGAATGTGGAACTCCTTCTTCCAATTTGGAAACACCAGTATTAGCACAATGACCATTTTTTCTTTTAAGACATCAAGACTCTTTTGAAACTTATCATCCCAACAGAAAGTGGCATCTTTCTTTAGAAATTACTCCATCCACATAGTGATTTGCACATATGCCTTAATGAATTTTCAATAATATCCAATGTGTCCAAGTGTTGCACATAGTTGCTTCACATTCTTTAATGAATCCAAATTAATGATAACAACGATTTTTATAGGATCTACCATCAACCCTTTCTTACAGAGAACATGTCCCAGTAAGATACCATAAGGTACATAAAAACTGCACTTCTTCAGGTTTAATGAGATTTGATACTTCCTGTAGATATCCAACATCAAGCACTGGCTCAAGACATGCTTCTTTACCATCCCAAATACTGTACAATAATCAAAGTATATCTCTAGAAACTTGTGAATGAATTCTTTAAACGTTGTGACAACAACTCTGGAAAATATCGTCAGTGCATTCTTCAACCCAAATGACGTCACTGTATATTGAAAGAATCGCCATTCAGTGGTGAAGGTGGTCTTATTCCTATCTTCTAGTGCTATCTTAATCTGATGGTACCTAGAAAACCCATCGGTAAAGGAGTGAGCCTCCTGACCTCCCACATTTTCCAAAACTTCGTGTGTGAATGGTGTTGGGAATGGGTCATGTATGCATGTGTCATTCACCCTCCTTAAGTTGACATAGATCCTTATTTCTCCCTTGGTATTTTTCTCTTGTACTACAATTTGTCTCACCTAGTTAGATTCTTCTACAAGTTCGATCATGCCAGCTGCAACCATCTTCTCAAGTTCCCCCTTTACCTTTTCCTTGTACTTTGGGTTGAGCCTATATGGTCGTTGTTGTATAGGCTTCACATCCAGCTTTAAATTTATTTTCATGACACCTAGGTTTCCCACGATCCCTTTTAACTTCATAAACTTCTTTAGGAACATCTAGTACTCATGTAGTAACTTAGCGACCTTTCCTACTGTATCTTCATCCCAGTAATCTCCTATGTGCATAAACTTTAGCTCCGCCTTTGATCAATCTTCTTCTGAAGGACCTGCTCTGATACCAATTGTTGGAAACAATACGAGGTGGGCGGGGGGTGGCGGGGGGGGGGGAATGAATCAGTATTATCAAATCAATAACTTTTTCATTTCCATAATCATATTCATATATGCTTCTTCAGTTAAGAAAACTCGCGTGTACACACAATTGTGTTTAATGCAACTAGCGTATATCTAACAAACTTATGGTTCACTTAATTCATCATATGTTGATCTTTAATTAGTGCATCAAAACATCATTAACCATATAAACAGTAATTAGGTGCAGTAAAAATAGAACAAATCATCACACATAAGAGACACACATGAACACCATGATATAAGGTGGAAACCCAATGCGGGACAAAAACCACCTGCTGTTGTTTTCTTTAAGACAAGAAAAACTTGTTTACAATCTTGTACTGGTGAAAACTCATAATAGTACGTAGGAACCCACCTACAGAAGGCTACAACCTTCTCTCATTTTCCAACTTCTATTGGAAGGGAGCTACAACCCCCTAGCTCTTGTACTAGCCGATATATTTACTAGTACATAGGCACCAACCTATAGAAGGCTACGACCTTCCAGGGGCCACATTTCATAAATTTTCAGAATGGATCCATCAATACAAAATCAATCACCACTACAATACAATCATCAACTATCTTTGCATCATCAATCTTTGAATCACCCAACAACTGAATCATTGAAACCCTGTCGTCAAAACACAGTCACCAGAACGTAGTGCAGAACCCAGAACATTGCAACAACCACTAGAACCAATAGCAACCTCAAATATCAAATCTCATAATGTATACGCTACTTGGCTCTGTCGAACCAGCATGTATATGCACTTTCACCAAAGGGAACCAGCATACAGATCTAAAAATAATTACTTATACCTTCGCTATAATTTACTACTTCGGATGAACCCAGATTATCAGATTAAAGGATAAGATATGCATCAATATTCAGATCTAAACTATTCATGATCATACCATACAATGATAATGCATTATATTCTTCGTGATCCCGATCCATCAACCTTCATTCGCCACATAGGTGCATCCTTATCAAAGCATCACATACCCATAACCTGCATACTAGATCTCACACTTCATCAGATATTCATCACATGCACACTTACACTTTGGCCTAATGATATTCTTCTCCTTATATAGGCTTATGCCTCTCTCAATACCATGAGCCAAAACCACGTAGGACCGATACCTTGGACCTAATACCTGGGATCAATACCTTAGACCAAATACCATGGACCAATACCAAAATACCATGGTCCAAATACCACAGACCAAAACTTAGTTTTCCAACATGTACGTTATACGCGCCTTTGTAAATAGGGAACCTGCATGTATACGCGACTTGGTATATAGTGAACCTGCGTATACCTCTTTGTATATGTGGCTTTGTATACAGTGAACCTGCATGTATACGCGGCTTGGTCAATGGTGAACCTGCGTATACCTTTCTTTCTTCATTCTTGTTGTTTACCTGCTATACTGTGATCTTTCATCTGAGAGATTTGCCATCAAGGACAACACTTGTGTCCTACCTATATCATAATGCCAACAATGTATCATTCATTATTTTCTGGTTGAGGCAAGGCAACTTTGGTATGATGTTTTGGTATATGATTGGAATATGTTTTGGTGTGATGTTTAGGTATATGTAAATATGTATATGGATGTAAATACACCATGAGTTATGTTATAAAGCTCCAATAACTGATATGGGTGTCATGTCATTATAGTTGTCATGTTGGTTTGCTTTTCAGCAGGGTGATCATTGTAAATACTGCATCGAGCTATGTTATAAAGATCCATGGGAAGTATTTTTTCTTTTCAATGCTTTTTCGGAGGTATAGGTGTGGTCGAACACCGAGGATGATGTCCCCCAAAGGGGAGGGTTCTATAACATCCCTGGTGAAAATTCCATGTCATAAAAGTTGATAAAGGCAAAATAATAACCTTGGATTATGGGACACTTATTCCAAGCTCAATGTTGGGAAAAACATCCTAGTGTGGGTGTTCATTTGGTTTATTATGGCTAAGGAAGTGGCAAAGGAAATGGCTAAGGAATTTGGAAAGGTAAAGCGACATTAATTGACATTTTATTTATGAAAATAATGGAAATTAGGAGAAAAGGAAGGTGAAAGGTCATAGGTTGCATGTGAGGAAGAAAATAATGGAAAATGAAGAAAATAGAGGCCTAATTGATAAAGGGGCTTTTGAGGATCAGTTGGTACATTTTTGTCAGTGTTACCTTTTTTCGGTTCAGTTTTGGAGCTCTCTAATTATTCTCTCTCCCTCTCTCACTCTTGGACACTTAGAGTTTTCTTGGAGCACTTTGGCATTGGATCATGAAAGGCAAAGGAGGAAAATAGGAAGCAGAGATCAAGCAACTATAGTAGGATTCTTTGCAGGTATCGATTTGCATGCATGGTTTCCTTGCTATATTTGGCATGCATGGTGTTTCATGTATGTTCTTAGTTCTCTTTCTGTCATTGGCATGGGTTTTTCCAGGTGTGATATTGTTTTTCAACCTAGCCTTGCCATTTCCAGATAACCATGGTGTTATATGGTTCTCATGTTTTGGTTGAGCTAGATTGCTAGATGGATTCGAAGTTGAGTGAGATGAATCACTAAATAAAAGAACACATGGCCTAGTAACCCCTGAACCAAACTATGGGTTGTGATAAATCCAAATTTTGTGTTGCCTCGGTGAGCCTAAGAATCCCCGACTAATGAATGGTGGGATATATGGTAAATCCGAGAGTTGGGTTCTCTCCATTAGGCCTAGTAATTCTGGGATGGGATATACGGTAAATCCTGGAGAGTGGAGTCTTGATTACAGCCTAGTGGCCTAGTGTGGATTGCAGTAAATCCTAGAGACTAGGAGACATGAAAATTCCTCACGGTGTAGGTGGACAAATCTGGTGGCATGCTTGCTTGTTTTGGCCTAGTGATCTAGTGTGGATTGCAGTAAAGCTTGGTTTCTATTGATAAGGTTGAGGTGGTTTAGCACTGGGATGCCTTGGTTGGTTATTTTGGTTTGAGTCCCCCATTCATGCTTGGAATATGGCACAGGGGTGATTAGATGAAACAAAGATTTGGTTCAGCCAATCTATGGTTGGGTGGACCATGGTAGTCCCATACCAGGTTGTCTTTTGCATTCATTAATAAGAGGTTCTTTCCTGGTATCTTATGTGTAAATGTATTGGTTTATATGTGGATTCCATGGTTGATGTACCCTTGATATTTATGTTGTTATTATGTTGGTTATAAGCTTGTATTATGACAGTGATAATGTATGGCTCTCATCATGTTTTCATTTGTAAATGAATGAACAAGGTATCTATGACCTAATAGATGATAATGCAGCTAATGATATAAGGGAACAATGCTTCTTAGTGATTATCATATAAGTATGGGACCCCTATGCTTAGATATATTGTTTAAACCTGTAGATTACATATTTGTGACATGTTTGATGAAATTCATGTTATGGCTAGTAGGGGTCTAGTTAATTCCTTGTTCAAGTAATTGCATTTGTATCATTATTCTATTGTTTTTTTAAAGTTTCATGGAGTTCTTGGCAGTGACTTGGGATCTGACCCTGAAAAAGTGGCACAAATCTTGGAGTCACAGGCACAGGACTGAGGAGAAAATTTTGTAGACGTACCCATGTCTTGCTATGGTAGCGACTGGAGCCTCCCAAATGCACCCTTCTCCATATCAAGGGAGTGTCTGGGGGTTTAATGGTCTAAAAACTCAGTGGGACCCATGGAATGGTCATGGGTATGACTAGGAAGGCTTTTGGGAGTCCTGTAGTAGGTATAGAAGGTTTGCGTTATGGTTTTCCGTCGATTCCACTTCCTTAAGGTCACATATGAGGTTGAATACCATTATAGTGGCCTCTCGTCGCATATTTACCTTGATTGGCTAGTTACTTGGGTAGATGTGGGATGAGGGTGTTACAAGGGAGATAGTGACAGAGTTGGAGGGTAGAGAGAGAGATGGAGGGGAGAGACAAAGGGAGGTAGAAGAGAAATTAAGAGAGCGGAAGGAAGAGAGAGAGGGCTTCAAAGAGAGAAGGATAGAGTGAGGGAGAGAGAGATGGAGTTGGAGGGGGGGAGAGAGGTGTGGGGAAGAACAAAGATATATAGAGATAGAGGTAGAGAGAGAGAGGGAGAGATAGAGAGAGAGTGAGTGAGAGTGGAGAGGAGGGAAGAGAGATAAAGAAGGAGAGGAGAGAGAGAGGGAGAGAAGGGAAAAGGTGCGAGAGGGGGAGAGAAGGGGAGATACAAGGAGATAGGGAAGGAGATAGTGATAGAGTTGGAGGAAAGAGAGAGAAAAAGAGTGATGGGGAGGAGAGGTAGGAGAGAAAGAAAGAGAGAGGAAGGAAAATAGAAAGGACTTGAGAGAGAGAGAAGGAGAGATGGAGGGAGAGAGAGATGGTGTTAGAGGGGGAGAGAGGGAGGGAAGAAGAAATACATAAATAGAGAAAGGTGGAGAGAGAGTGAGGGTGACAATGAAGAGATGGATAGAGAGTGAGGGGGAGGGGGGGGGTAGAGGTGGATCAAGCCTAAATATGGTATTTTTGTATATAAAAACCAAACCTTGATCCATCTAAACCCCAAATCTATCCAGAACTAAGAGGGATGAAATCTATTTTCACATTAGAAGACATTTTTATCTCAAAAGATTTGATCCCTCTCGGTGCTTGATAGATTTGGGATTAAGATGGATCTAGGCTGGTGTAAACAATCTTAGTTGACCATAGACACAAATATTTCTTTTGGTTATTTTCTAAGACTCCTCAACCTTAGTCATAAAGGCTTAGATATCCATGATTCTCATGATCATGTTATTACAGGACAATGCATTTTCTATCGCAATTTCATGCTCCTATAACCAAGGTATGCTCCAATGATCCAAATGAAAATTTTAATTTTCCTTCTAGATATCTTGGTCTTAAGTGATACATGAATTAGTCTTAGGTATAACATGAAGCATCAGTTAAATCCATTGGATTTTCCTTTAAAAAAAAAATGTAGACTAACTTTACCATTAACTGAGAAATTTCTAAGGCCATGCTTGTGACTTTTCGTCCTTCTACCATTAGACCTGAGGCATTTCGACCCTATGCATTAGAACTGATGCATCCTCGGCCTTCTAAAATTCATATTAAGGTTTATTTTGGCATATGTAACATATCTAGAGGCTCATACTGAGAGTCTTTCACATCCTCCTCCTATGGTCTTCCTTAGTCAGGATTTGGCCTAGTTTGATCCTGCACCTAGGGCTTCATCCCTCACAATTAACACTGCAAACAATGATTTGGATAAGGGATCCTTCAAGGTTGTTCTCTTCAAACCTACTCTAAAACCATGTTGATTTTTCATAGTATTTTTAACTGATAATTACTTCTAATGATATTCATTTAAGTTCACTTGTATTCACATTTGTCATTAAGAAATTGCATAAAATATATTCAACAATAGAACAATGAAATCATAAAGAGATAGCAAAATAAGAGACACAAGCATTTACATTGTGAAAACCCACATGGGGGGGAAACCAAACAACATTTTCCTTAGAGAAATTATTAAGTTCAAAACAGATACATCTAATTCTTCAAGTCAAACTGAATAGTAAATTAGTTGTGATCACACCTAGTCAAACTACCTCCTAGTCAAGTGAAACATCTTCCCAATAAGATATGTATGATTTGATCTGCTAGGGCTGAAGTTTTTCCCTTCTTCTGCACTAGCAAAACTCATACCTTCTTCCCTGAGATGCCCAAAAACTATTCCTTCGATTTGTACTTATTTTTCCTCATATTCATCTTATTCCTTTGCCTCATATTCGTATTATTCTCTTGACTCGAATGCTCTGAATTGTTTGCTCAAGGACAAGGTTGAATGCCTCATATATATGGAAGATTGACCAATCGAATGGGTGACTCTTTGAATAGGGCTGAATTGACCTTATAGGAGCCAAAAACTCAAAACTCAAAATTTCTCTTTTGAAGCTAACATGAAGAACATATTTTACATTGATAATTATATATATTTCAAGGGATAGAATATAAATTATGAAGACCGATCATTGCTACAAAATTCAACACATGTTAGGCAAGTTGACATTCTTTCTTGGGCTGCAAGTTACATGAATAGACAAAGGTATATTCATCTCTCAATCCAAGTATTTAAGAGAAAAGTTGAAATAATTTGGTATGGAGGATTGTAAATCAGTTAGCACACCCATGGTGACTGGTCGCAAATTGAACAAGGATGATGAATGTCCTGAGGTAAATCAGTCCACTTACATATCAATCATTGGTAGCTTGTTTTATTTAACTTCTTCTAGACCTGACATTATGCAAGTTGTAGGGTTGGTTGCAAGATTTCAGTCTTATCCGAAGGAAATTCATGTAAATGCAGTTAAGAGGATCTTAAAATATCTCCATGGCACCAATGATTATGGTTGGTGGTATCCCAAAGGTAAATATTTTAGTTTGGTTACTTATACTAACGTTGATTGGGCTGGTAGCATTGATGATAGGAAAAGCACATCAGGAGTAACATTATTTTTGGGAATTTGTCTAGTTTCTTGGGCAAGTAAGAAGCATAACTCCATTTCTTTATTTACCATTGAAGCCAAGCATGTAGCAATAGCCATTTGTTGCACCCAAATCTTTTGGATGTAATATACTCTCCAAGATATGCAATTTGAGTATGTTTATCCTATTCCTATAATCATTGACAACACTAGTGTGATTAGCATTTCAAAAAATCTTGTTCTCCACTCCAAAACAAAGCACATCCTCGTTAAATATCATTTTCTATGAGATAAGGTTGCTAATCATGTTGTGATATTGGATTATGTGGCCTCTAATGAACAAATTGCAGATATTTTTACCAAGCCTCTTCCAAGGGAGCTATTTGAGCATCTTATGCAACAACTGGGAGTGTTACATTTTCAAAGGAATTAAGATGTTTCTATGGAGTTGGTAACTAGTCAAATTTTGTCTCAATCAGTTGCACAAAGGTTGCCAAGTTGGTGGTGGTTTCTTGTGCCAACATGCCTCAATGAAATATGTATTTCTTTTGCTTCTTTCTTTTATCTCTTTAGAGGAGAATGGTTTTTACTTATGCAGGTGGAGAGTGTTCAGTAGCTCAAGGGGAGCATATGTGGCAACACTTCAGGGGGTGCATGTTCATTTCTCTCAACCCTACATTGTTGTTGTTGTTCTTTCTCATTGATATGTATTTCCCTTTGCCATTAATGTCAAAGGGGGAGAGAGTGAGGATATCATTCTTCAAAGGTCAACTTCATATGGAAGGATCAAGTTTAGTTTAGGTTGGCTTAACAGACTGCCATCAATGCCAAAGGGGGAGATTGTTGGCATTGATGTCAATGGGAAACAAATGGTGTAATATGAATTGTGTTCAATTATGTAAATTGTTTTTATGCTTCATGATTGTATTGAGAGCTGTTGTTTATGATCTGAAGTTGAGTTGTAGTTCTAGGTAATGCTATAATTTTGAAGTATGCTTAAACTAAAATATATGCAAGTCTTGAGTGAGCATAACATGTACATACACAAATATACTTTAGTAGAAGTGTGTGTACGATCCTGTGTGCACAAAAAGAAAAACCATGGGCATTTTCCCTAGTAGTTTCCCATAGTGTTCATTCCACTAAGCCTATGCACATTAGGCTTCATCAAAAATATGGGGTTAAGTTGAAAAATTTGTCATTCATAGAGGATCATGGTGGATTGAGTCGAGAAAAGAATTCAATGTAGCAGACCAGATCAACAATGTATGAACAAGGGTGATTGACTCACCATTTCCTGATGTAGTTATTGTTTAATCATTCTAGAAAATTATTTATATGAGAAAACTTTGTGAAGGAGAGGTTCAATCATTTTGAGAGTGAGAGGTATTGTATTGCATTGTGAGAAAATTGTGAGAGGAAATTTCAACATAATGACTATAACAACATATTAGAGTGATTTATAGGGATTGCAAAGTGTGTTACTATCAGTATCTTATGTAGGGTGCTAAGTTATGGAGAAAAGTAAATATTGATGAGTTGTCACTCTTTTCTAGCTTTTGTTGAGGCATTGCCAAGAGGCTTTAGGAGGAGCTTATGTAGGGTTTATAATTATTTGATATATGTTGTTCCTTGTTGTTATAGACATTTTTGGGCACTGCAACCCCAATCATAAATGTCCATAAACTAAGGGCTCCTAAGTCCCTAAAAGTGTTGCTTCACTCCCCAAAGGAACAAGGTCAGCTGATTACATCATCTCCCAGAAGTTCTCCACAGAAAACTGCTCAGAACTGGTCAAAACTGGACCATATAGAATGCCCAATGCAGAGGGTACGATGCATATCACCTACTCAGTGTAAAGGGTGTGATGCATACTGGAAAGCCCTTCTGTAGGGTGCGATGGGCAAGAATGGACAAATGGCAAAGACAGTTTGTGAGGTGGAGGATCATAGAATCTTCCAGAAACTTCTCCTCTGAAACTTGCCTCTCTGAATTCGCCCTGGGATGAGTAAGAGATCATCAATCTCCAAGTGGAATCAAGAACTATCAGAGAGAGGACACTAATCAAAAACCCAAAAGCTGACTCAACCCCTACAATCATCTATATATGGATCCCCCATCACAGAGATCCAGAGGCTGGAATCTTGTATCTTGTAGAGAAGTGTTGTTGGTTTCCTGGTGTAACATCATAGTATTGGGTGATCTGAGCTTTACATGAGGTGAAGAAGGGCTTTCTTGCTGGAGGATGATACTGGGTCAAAACTATTGGTTGTAATCCTCTTTTCTATTCTTGATATTAATAAAGTTATTCAAGTTTTCCTCCACATTCTTGCAAGATTGATTGTTTATGCATTTGTGTGGTCAATACATATCTGGTCCTGTATTTTTTATGGTTGTAGATCCTTGTTCTTTGATAGTATTATGCTGCTTTGATTCCACGGGTGCTCTTTGAAGCTGGGTAGATGAAGAAGGAGTGGCAAAGATCTATCAGAAAGGAGAGGAACCAAGCGCAAGACTGAGGTTGGTGTCCTTTGTTCCCCGCTTATCTATTTCGCATAAAGGAAAATGAAAGTAGTTTTAACTTGTTTGTTTCTAAGATAGCTACCTGTCTTAGTGGGAATAGCAGCTCCAAGTGGACACTATTCTCGATAACAAAATGGTGACTCCACCGGAGAGCGAGTAGATTGTTTGCTAGTCTATATTTGTTTGTTTTATAAACTTACAGACAAAGCCTGAAGTCAAGCCAGCTAGCCTTCGAACTGCATTCGCTATGCAAGTGCAAAGTAGATCAATGTTGCTTTAGTCTATCTCCAGGTTTTGTTTATAAATTTAAAAATCGATCTGCAAACACTCTAATTTCCCTAGTGGTGGCTCTAGTAACCTCCTTACATCAATCCCTGTGATTTATATTTACTGAACATCACTTGCTCGGCCTAAATCCCTGAACTGAACTGCAAATTGTGACCAAAGACCAAGTAGAAGTCTCGCACTGTTACCATTGCACCCTCTCTTCAAGGTAGTCTGTATGCATCGCGCTTCCCGTGTGTAGTAGGTGAGATGCATACTGGATTCCCTGTGTAACAGGTGCGATGGTCAGAGAAGGTTAATTTTGTCTTCAGACTTTGGTTTTTCTTCACACTTTTCAAATCTATTCAGGAGTTTTGTTGTCTGTGGTCAGTATATCTCTGTGGAAACCCCCTTCCTTTTCATCATTCTGCCTTCATTGTGCAAAGAACTGCAAAATTTTTTATATATTGTGCACCATTTTCAGTTCTCTTTTACAAAGAAGTAGCGTAATCGAGCTGTCGTTTCTTAATCTGAAAGTGTCGCAAGTGTTGTTTTCAGTCATAGAAGAGAATCGCATTGTTCTTGATAGTCGATTATATTGTTACTCTTGTATGTGATTTCAATTAGTAGTTTTTCAAGTGTCGAAAACAATTTTCATTTCGAAATTGCAAAAGTGTCATCGTTATCTTCACTTCGTTTTGAAAAGAAATTTGTTAGTATTGTCGCTTTGGAAAGATAATTCAGATTTTCACTTAGCATTCTTCTTGTCATTCAAACATTAAGAAGGCTGAAAACAAATACATGCATGTGCATTTGCATTTAGACTGCTTGGTTTGATTTAGGACAGTGCATTTAGTGTGTGGTCTGTGCTCTTTGTTGAAAGACCCTCAGTTCTCTTTCCTTAGTAGCTAGGATTTTCATTGCAAAAGAAGATTAAATGATTGTTTATCATCTTAGACTGCATTTTAGGAATTGTATATATACATCGCGCAGTGAACCTGAAAGGCAAATTCCTTAAACAATATCAACTATAAAATAAATTTAATGAACCTAAAAATGCTTTGGAACCTAACGCACAACATTTAGAAGTCTAGACTAGAGACGTATTCCAATGTCGTTAAGCCTGGTAACTGTCGCTTTCATTACTGGTTGGGTGATTCCTCCTCTTTGAGATGACAAGTGCCAGTACGGACTTGTGCTCCCACTTACCGTCAAGTATATATTGGGAGACCACAATAGGCTATATCCTTTATCCTTAGGAAGCCGTGTCTGCCGCCCCATCGATTGCAATGCACTCAACACAGCATTCGAGAAGATTGACTGCCGTACCGTAAAAAGTATTCTGCAGTTTTGCGATTGGTTTGGTAATCCCTCTGTCTGAATTTCCAAAGTAGTCTCTTTCATTCCTTTTAAGACTCCTTAAAGGAAAAGGTCCATCTGTGCACTTGTCACTTCAGGCTCATTAAAAATCGAAGGCAACTAGAGTCATCTTTTGTTTTTTCTCTACTCTTAAAAATTGAAAAAACAAGTTGTGTCAAAGCGTCTAAAATTCATTTAATTCGGAATCATTTTTCCCCTTTTTATTTTGAGTTGATCAAGTAATCCATAATCGTGGAAGAAAGTCAATCAAAACCCCATCGTTCGCGGAGACTTACGAGTCAACCATCGTTGACTTCGGAAATGAAGCTATTCTAGACAAAGAAAACTCGTTTGACCGGATCAAAGTCCCCTAGGTTAGTTGGAGCAAGTACTCTGACATCCTTAGAGACTCTGGTTACTCCGAAAATTTCTGGTATCCCTGCCTCTATAAAAGAAATCTTGCAGCCACAAGAGGACATTACAACTGATCCTAGTGTGACGGTAAACACTTCTATCCCTGAACCGGTTCCATCTACAACTGATTCGGAAGGTGTTACTCCCCAAACATCTGTTGCTGCAGAACTTATACCTTCTTCGGCGCCAAAAATATTTTACGGACCTGACAGTCTACCTCTTCCTCCTGGATTGATTGCCATAGAAGAGATTGTGGAAGATCCTCCATCTAACGCTCTATCGCAATTCGGAGCAGGGATCACCCTATATCCTTCTTCATCAGAAGTTAGTCTCCCGCCATCAGAAGTTCCTGAAGAATCGCTAAAGAATATTTTGGATAGGCTTAATATGTCTAAACAACCGTTGACATCTAGGACTGTGTCATCCGACACACTAGTGGCAGAACTTCTTGTTGCTACTGCAACAATGTTCGTTGGCGTACCATCTATCCCAACTAGCTCTCAATCGCTGGATGGAATCCATCCAAGGGTTGTTTTGACAGTGTGGTCTGTTCCCATTTCTTTGTCTGGAATAGTATTTGGAATCTCTTATGTTGAGTCTCAACAAATTGACCCTTCGCGGTGTCAGTTTGGGCAATCCGATCCCCAAAGGCAAATCATTCCTTTAAGCACTGGATTACCACCGTATGGAGGGCCGTATACCCTTTCATTGTCTTCTTTGGGAGAACAACCATGCGAGAGTTCACAACAGAATTTAGGTTATGTTGGAATTACATCTAGCGGTTGGGTGCCAATTCTGCCTTAACAACCAAGAGTTGTATACTCAATGCAACAAAGTTTACCTATGTCAAATATCCCCACTACGCCGGCTATTGTGGCAGTATCGCAAGTACAAGCGTTGCCTGTTGTATGCCAACCTCAGGTTTCTCAGGTTGTAATGCAACAACCTCTTGTCCCTACGACGCGACCATAATTGTCGACTGGTGGAATGACCTAGGTTCAAACAGGGAACATTACCCCTCATCTTGGCCAAACAGTCAGTACTGGACAACAGCTCATGGCTTCACAACCATGGCTGGTGCAATACCAACAACCGCAATTCCAACAAGCTTACCAAGGATCCAAGCAACAAGCCTTTGCAAGTAATGGGCAACTGTATATTCAAAACAGTCAATATCAATCATATCATAATGGTCATGCCCATCAACCTTACCAAAGTTACCAACATCAAATGCATTATGCTGGTATGCAAAGACCAACTGCTTAGGAAATTCCATCTTATCCTGGGTATGCTTTGCCAAGCCTGAATCAACAGTTGCAATTTGTGGCGACTTTAGAGTTACCATATCTAAATCGACTAACGAATGATCCAATCGCCTACGCCCCTTGGTGGCCGGTGATTCTGCATAAACTTCCGTCAGATATTCCTAAATTCAATGGAAATCCGGGTGAAGATCCGTCGAATCATGTGATGACTTTTCATCTGTGGTGTTCATCAAACACCCTTAACGATGATTCAATCAGGCTTCGCCTTTTCCAGTGAACGTTGACTGGTCCAGCAACAAAATGGTATATCGAATTGCCGAGAGCTTCATTTGATAATTTCATACCTTAGCCACCACCTTTTTAATCCATTTTCAGTTACCCATAAGGTACGAAATGGGAACAGAGCTGCTTACCAATTTCAAGCAAACGACGGCCACTCACATATCCGATCATATTCATGACTGGCGACGTCGTCGTAGAATGGTAAAAACATACGTTCCTGATCAGCTGTTGGCTGAATGGTTTATTAAGTCATTGTTACCTTCTATTACAGAAGATGTGGCAAAGGGAGGAGTCGTCACTGAAGAGCACGTTATTGCTCGTTCACAATATCTAGACTTGATCTATACTCAATCTGGCACACTCTACGATAAAATCCCTGATGCTCCTAGACCGAAATATTCTGTTCCTCCCCATCCTAAATCAAACAAAGACTCTCATGCCGACAATGGCGTGATAGGTACGACTAGCACGAAAACCGCAAAGGCTACATCCAAGAAAGCCCTTACGGTTTCAAGTCAAAATGTAAATGAAGAACTTCTCACCTCGGAAGTAAATGTCGTGTCAACTGACAAAGGCAAAGAAACCAAGCAACCAGGAGGCAAGAAGAAAAAGAAACAGGAGGAGTTGTCTCCTAAAAAATCTTCTGCAAACCCTTCTGGAGAAAGGAAACCAAGTCATCCTTGCTTTATATGTGATGAGGATCATTGGACAAGAGACTGTCCATACAAAGTTGAGCTTAGAAAATTCTTCAAGAGTTCAAAAACCTCGGCAGTATTGACTGATCCATTTCTGAATCTAGGAGCAAATCTGGTTGCTAGCGATAATGCTTCCCCGTCCCAAGTGCTAATGTTGTCTGTTTCGAAGCAGCAAAATGATGCTTTGATATCGACAAGGAGTAAAGATTACGGGAATCAACAGATGTTGAACAACAAGGATAGTGATCAACCTAGTAATTCAACAACAACCTTACCCGAAGTTGTGCCACCCATCATCCCTGAACTAACGATAAAACGGCCAAAAGGAGTAGTACACAAATCGACGTTTAATCCTCGTGCCAAAGTAGCACAACATTATAATATAGTGGAGGATTTAGCCCAATCACCGTCCGCGATGTCGACACTTGAGGTACTGCAAAATTGCCCCTCCCAAAGGCAGGCTTTATTTTCAGCGATAGGTGGGATTGACCCAAAGGATTCCAATCTTGTATCCTTTAATCACAAAGGATATGACCCTCAGTTACCAACTCAACTAGCTTTCCTTATTCAAGTGAAAGCCCTCAACAAAACTGTTCATCGAACAATTATTGATGAGGGGGCATCAACATGCATCATCTCGATGAGTTGCTGGAAAACTTTAGGATCTCCAACCTTTTCCCAATCGTCAACGACATTAAAAGCATTTGATGGACGAACATACACCCCATATGGGATATTGAGTAACTTGCAAGTCGAACTGGGGGGAAAAACAGTATAAATTGATGTTGAAGTTATCGACGGAAACCTCGATTACAACATCCTACTGGGAAGGCCCTGGATATATGCTATGGCTGCCGTTGTGTCGACGTACTTCAGGAAGATTGCATTTCCCTTCCAAGGAGGAATCACAATCATCGACCAACAAACATTTCTCCCCAACAGTTCACAAGTTACAGGAAGCATTCCGATGATTCACGGAAGCTCTCAGTCACTTCAAAATATCGGAGTAGGTCTCCTAAAAGACCCTTCCTTAATGGGGACTTTTGCCCTTCCGCCTCCAAGTAAACTGGCATAAGTGGCCATAGTGGAAACCTGTCACATGAGATCTTTACATCAAAGAATATGAAGAAGAAATCATAACATTTTGATAGTGTGGATCATCGTGAGGTATTGCCTCCAAGCCCTAACATAGCTACATCATCTGATGATCAATTTAGTGATGTTGTACATTATGTACTGGGGGCATTGGAACCAGATCTTTCCTTCATGACCCCTTATTAGTTGTGATCAAAGGTTGCCATGAGGATAGTTCTTTTACTGTGTCAACCTCATTAAAAAATGAAACAACTCCCTTTCCAAATCGAGTCTTTCAAAGATCTCAAAGGTAAACCTTCATTCCAACCATCGTGTTGAATGCAATGAAGCTTGGGGGGCATGCACCTTGATTTGCATTATTATGCTGGGGGCATGCAAACTCATCACAAGCAGTGTTACTGTCGGGTTCAAGCTCATTAAAAAATAAACCAAGCCACGAGCAGTGTTACCGCAGGGTTCAAGCTCGTTAAAAAATAAACCCGCCGCGAGCAGTTTTTATGTGAAGTTCAAGCTCGTTAAAAATTAAACATAAGCAATGAGAAAATGTTTCCCCCAGAGTTCAAGCTCAGTAAAAAATGAACCAATTTCCGGTAAATAACCTATGAATGCATTATCATCAGCTTTTAAGCCTTGGTCGTGTTCTCATCATCACCTCCACCTTTCAACCGATCATACGCCTCCATTTGATTTTTTACCCTTTTGAGGAACAGTTGCGATGAGTGATCTTGCTAGCCATTCTTATGACACTGCTGTGATTGGAAAATTCCAAACCTTACCTGGAATCAACTGCTCCCGAAATTATCACTCGTTCCTCAAAAAACGAGTCTCCTTTAAGCTCTTTTCACCTAACTCGTAAAATATGAAAAGATTGCCGAGCGATTGGCCTCTCCAGCTCGTTAAAGTCATCGGAAGTGCTATCCCTCCTCTAGATTTTAATATTTTTGGACCTAAGGGATTATTACACAAAATGATCGAGCGCTTGTCTTGTTCGGCTTGTTAAAACTATCAAAAATTCATCCCTTTCATATTATTTTATGTTTTTTCGGTCTTAAGGGATTATATGACGAAAAAGAATCATTGGAGTTTCCTTTCCGTCCTTTCTCAGACTCTCTAAAAATGAAAAAGGACCGAGTTGTCATTGTCGTTCAACTCGTTAAAACCAATAGCGCCAAACTTGTCCAAATGGACGAGAACGAGTTTCATTGTCGCTAGGCTCGTTAAAACATAGCGACGGGTTCGCTTGAAGGGTGGATTATAGAACAAGCATATGTTATCCTCCTCAAGCTTGATAAAAATAAAGGGGTACTAGTCAGCAATGACTGGGGAAAATTGGGAAGAAAACTTGAAGAAACTTCATTGGTAGCAAGTCGCTCTTGAACATGACACTTTCACTCCATCCGAGTTAGGTTGGGTTATTCTGTTCACCGGTCATATCACCATTGGTCTGTCGCACCATCCATCTTTGGGGTTAACACTACCAATCCTTTGTCAGTGTCACCGGTATGTTCAAGAGAAGTCTCTTAGAGTATTCACCTGTGTCTCATCCGCTGCAATGCATTCACGCTCCATTCTTTCATGACCGCCACCCTAAACCCTGTATCATCAAATCATTTTCACCTCCAAAATCATTTGCTCTGTTCCATGTCATAGATGTGGGATTCATTAAGGCCCTCCTATGACGGGTCACTTCTTGTCGACATCAGCCCATTATCTAAGAAGTTGACCTAGGAACAACCCCTTTCAGTACTTTGAAGCTTGCATGCCTCAATGACAAGTTTCTCACTTTCAGCGACAGGTTTTCATCAATGGCCTTCGACCGAGAGATTTTGCATGGTGTTCGACGCCAAGTCCCTTTTTCACACCACATGAATTGCACTATAGTACCTTGAGGATCATTGTCATTATTGGTGATTCCTCTCGCGCCTGTTAACATCTTACATCATTGGCTAGTAATCAGGCGATGTCTTTCCATGTTCGACTCCAGAACATCTTTCACATGGATCGACTTGTACTCCGAGTGAAGATTGAATGAGTTTTGAAGACCCCGGATCTAGTTTCATCCATTCGGGCTGCGATATATTCAGGAATATAAAAACATCAAATGTACATCATTGCCAAACAGATGATCATCCAAATCAAAGGATGATGACTCTGTCCGAATCATCAATCTGCTACACAGACGATTGTCTGTCTTATGTACATGAAAATGAATTTATAAAGTTGAGCATGGGAATGCCTGCCTCAACTAGATCATGAAAAGTATTATGAAGATAATGTATTGTATTGTATCTTATTATAGGTCGCCTCCCAGCTCGAAAAAACTTTGGATCCTCACGATAAAGCATTTCACCCGACATCAAAATATTAACGACCTCATGATTTAGGGGGCAACTATTATAGACATTTTTGGGCACTGCAACCACAATCATAAATGTCTAGAAACTAAGGGCTCCTAAGTCCCTAAAAGTGTTGCTTCACTCCCTAAAGAAAGAAGGTCAGCTGATTACATCATCTCCCAGAAGTTCTCCATAGAAAACTGCTCAGAACTGGTCAAAACTGGACCATATAGAATGCCCAGTGCAGAGGGTGCAATGCATATCACCTACTCAGTGTAAAGGGTGTGATGCATACTGGAAATCCCTTCTGTAGGGTGTGATGGGCGAGAATGGACAAATGGCAAAGACAGTTTGCGAGGTGGAGGATCATAGAATCTTCCAGAAACTTCTCCTCTTACACTTGCCTCTCTGAATTCACCCCGGGATGAGTAAGAGATCATCAATCTCCAAGTGGAATCAAGAACTATCAGAGAGAGGACACTAATCAAAAACCCAGAAGCTGACTCACCCCCCTACAATCATCTATATATGGATCCCTCATCACAGAGATCTAGAGGCTAGAATCTTGTATCTTGTAGAGAAGTGTTGTTGGTTTCCTGGTGTAACATCATAGTATTGGCTGATCTGAGCTTTACATGAGGTGAAGAAGGGCTTTCTTGCTAGAGGATGATGTTGGGTCAGAACTATTGGTTGTAATCCTCTTTTCTATTCTTGATATTAATAAAGCTATTCAAGTTTTCCTCCACATTCTTGCATGATTGATTGTTTATGCATTTGTGTGGTCAATACATATTTGGTCTTGTATTGTTTATGGCTGTAGATCCTTGTTCTTTGATAGTATTATGCTGCTTTGATTCCACTGGTGCTCTTTGAAGCTGGGTAGATGAAGAAGGAGCGGCAAAGATCTATCAGAAAGGAGAGAAACCAGGCAAGGAACCAAGCGCAAGACTGAGGTTGGTGTCCTTTGTTCCCCTCTTATCTATTTCGCATAAAGGAAAACGAAAGTAGTTTTAACTTGTTTGTTTCTAAGATAGCTACCAGTCTTAGTGGGAATAGCAGCTCCAAGTGGACACTATTCCCGATAACACTTATGTCAACCCAGAGATAAAAATTGCATTGTCTTTGGATATATTTTTCAGAATTATAATTGTAGTGGTTGAGTCCTCAAGCAAGTGAGGGCTTGCTAATTATTGTATGGGTGGTGGCTCTTTTTGGTAGTGGCCAACATAATCTATATAGAGGAGTGGTTTCTGCTAGCTACTTAGGGCTAGCATATGAATGTACAAGATAAGGTTGACTAATAATAAAAGAGAAGAAGAAAAGTAGGGCAATAGTTTTCTTCCCCTAGATGGTTTCCACCTAAAACACAAGTATTCTCATTTTGTGTTGATCGTGCTTTTGTTGTTGTATCTTTTGATCAATTGTTCTAATATTTTAAAAGTCATAATATTGTTAAAATTTTATACAATACTAATTCAAACCCCACCCCTCCCCCCCAAGTTTCTTCTCATTATTTCTTAATCCCAACAAATTAGGTTTTTCATGCTTATATAAACTAATTAAACGATTGAATATTTGAGAAGCCAAATCATGAAAGGGAACAACTCCTTTTTCATGAGTGGAATAAAGGTCAAGTGAACAACTGAAAAGCATTAGGTATGAGAAGGGTATGGAACTATGCCTAATTATACCAACAAATAACATGACAATACCATGTGATATGATGCCCTTAAATGAGCAAACCATGTCCTAGATAGTATGACAAAACAAACCAACAAATTAGGAGGACTATGAAGGGTGGTAAGTCCTACTTCGATAGAAACCACTATCACCAATCACTCAAGATCATGACACCATCCAATTACAAATGTATGCAATCAAATGATCATGATAACTGCATTTTTTTCCATCTAAGTTTGAGGAATGCTTTTGATGCCTCATGGTTGAGCCAACATGAGTGTTTGAAGGAGAGCGCGAGCAGGGTTGTTTGAATGAGTGAATACCACTTCAATAATTTTAGCATCTTATACCCAATGTATTGGGGGGAGGGGGTGTGTGGGGTTTTCTTCAAGTAGTTACACCATGGGGGATAATATGAACCAAAATAATACCTTTTAGCTATGGGCTCTGAAAGCTATCAACTTTGGGTGAAAGAGTTGGGTGTAATAAAAATTTGGTAATGGTGAATTAGTTCTTAGACGTAGTTGAATGGGAGATACATGTGAAATAAGAAGAGGAAGGAAATGATTCTTTGAAAACAATACACGTTGCTAAACAATCTATGATAGATCATTATGTTCTGCTTATTATGGGAAATGTTAGGTCTAACAACTCATACCAAAATTGCAAGAAATTTTAGGAAAATATTGATCTAGGTGTATGTTGGTGCCCACCCACCTATTCCACCTAGACCTCCAGTCGGTTTCATTTGCTTCCTTGGTTATTTCAACATTTACTATTTTTAGCAGTTTTTCAGGTCCTTAACTTCTAGAGTAGTTTTGACCCCCTCAACGACATTTTTTTGAGGTCCGTTGCAGGCCTATAGCCATAGGTTGGGGCCTGCTACAAATCCTATAATACTCGAAGAGACCTTTCCAACAATGGTATCGTACATGCCAAACAAAGATAATATGACCAAGTTACGACCCCAGGAAGTTGGTTGCCCAACTAACCCTAACAAGGCCCACAAACTCTTGGCGGTACATCTCTTGGGGTTAGGGTTTTGGTTGTTTAGGGTTTTCTCTTGTTGTTAAATAATAAATAGCCCCTTGAGCCTTATTGTAACACAATTAATAGGCATGTAGCCACCACATCTCTTCTCAGAGATAAGCTATCATCACCCGAGCTACTTTATTTCCATTCTATTTGTAAGCATATTTCAATATTTTGATATTAATGAAATGAAGTGTTATTTCTGCTGCACCTCTGTATTTATGGTTATATCTATAAAAAATTTCATTCTTGTTTATGTTTGGGTCAGTGGTGTCAGAGCGGTCTGCTCTTTCTATGTTTTTCTTTGCATGTCCCCTATGAAGTCGGGGTATAAGGAGTTAAAGCTTGAATAGGTTGACCCTTTGCAAGACTAGCCTTGCAAACCCTGACGGCCTCCCATGGTGGAAGAAAAGAAAGATGAGCGGGCAGGAGATCCTTTCAAATATTTATCAAGGAAGCTCTTAAACGATATAGGGACATGATGTTGGATAAATTTTCCCAAATCCTCTATCGGCTACCCACAGGCAACACATCTTCATCTAGCAACCACTTTGGAGGCGCCACTCCTTTTAAGGTACAAGTTAACTTTGATATCCCATATTTGAGGGCCAGATAGATGTAGATGTCGTAGATAAATGGTTGAATCTGTTGGAATGATAATTTTTAGTTCATGAATTTTGCAATTGGGAAAAGATTACTTTTGCACTTCCCAAAGTCGTCCCACATGTCAAGGACTGGTGGGAAACCTAGTGACCAAATGGATGAGAGGGAATCCTCATTGTTTTCAGCTGCACCCATTTGGGATTCTTTTCGAGATGCCATCAAGGAACAATATTACCTTGTCAGGAGCTATGAAGATAAATACATAAAGTGGACCATGCTACAATAGGGAAGGGACCAAGATGTGATGGAGTTCACAAATGTTTTCTATACCCTCCGCACAAAGTTGGGTATCAAGGATTTTGAGTGGCATTTGGTACTCAAGTATCATGGTTGTCTACATAAGTACATCATTGATGATCAAGGTGTGCATGTGGACCCAACCAAGATACAAGTCATTCGGTATTTCCCAACCACAACCACTCTAATAGAACTCTGTAGCTTTCTGGGTCTTGCCAATTTCTATTGCAAGTTTGTGTTGGGGTTCTTTCATATCACTCAGACTTTAAGTCAAGTCACCAAGGGTGAAGTGAAAGAAAAGATTTTTGGTCCAAAACCCAATAGAAGGCATTTTCCGAGTTGAATCACCACCTCTGCTCTACACCTATGCTCACATTACCAGACTTGTAGCAACGATTTGAGATTTAGATAAGCGCCTTCGACTATGCTATTGGTGCATTTCTTACTCAGGCAGGGCATCCAGTGGCTTACCACAGTGAGACACTTTCAAAAAAAGTTTGAAAGTATCCCACTTACCAAAAACAAATGTATTCCAATGTGCAATTCTGCCATCAATGGAAGCATTACATTAGGGGGAAGGAAACGGTCATCCACATAGACCACTGACACCTGCAGTTCATACAGACACAAGGGAAGTTGTAGAATGATCGCCATTAGAAATGGTCCACCTACCTGCAACAATTCCATTTTAACATTAAGTACAATAAGGGAAACACCAATAATGTTACAAACTGCCTCAATTGACCACCAATCATGGTGCTAACCACTGTGCTTGACTCCTATGGGTATGAGACTTAGGGGTCACCACAACTTTACCAGAGCGATCCAGAATTCGGCAGCACATACCAGACACTCGTGGAAGGGAGAAAGTTCCAAATTTTCACCTTCAGGATGCATTGTTATGCCACCTAAGACACAATTGTGTTCCTTCAAGTGAGCATGCCAAGATGATTTGGGAGGCGCACTATAGTCGGGTCACTGGACATTTCAGAGTAGAGAAAACAGTGTGGTATTGTAGAAGTATTTTTATTAGCCAAAACTTTGTAAGGATGTTGGGAAGTACGTTAGATCCTACACCATTTCCAAACCAACCATCAGGAAGCAAGGCCTATATACTCCTCTACCTACTCCTAGTCGACACTGGGAATCTATCTCAATGGATTACATGTTGGGCCTTCCTTCTACTAAGCACGACAATGACTATGTTTTCGTGGTCATCGATATATTCTCTAAGATGGCCATCATGGCAAGCTGCAAGATGAGTATCACAACAAAGGCAATTGTTAAGCTTTTCTTTGAGCGAGTGTGGGTACACTTTGGGACCCCAAAGTCCATTATCTTAGATCGAGACAACAAATTCCTCAGTGCATTTTGGTTAAGTTTCTGGTCGATGCTAGATACAAAACTTACTTAGTCCATGACTTTCCATCCCCAAAATGATGGTCAAACAAAGGTTGTCAATAGGATGATCATACACATTCTGTGCATGTACAACTTGAAGCATCCACACACAGGGGATGAAAGTCTCCCTATGTCCAGCACAGCTACAACAGATCTCCCCACAACTCAATGAGCCACAACCCCTTTCAGGTAGGGATGGGATTTCAACCATTATGTCCCATTGATGTGGCCATACCATTTGTAGCCACTTAGGAAGATTCAGCTCACGTCCAGTCCAAATCCGACAAGGATAACAACTTCATTGAGCGCATTCAACACATCCACCAGCAGGCCCATGATATATTGGACAAATCCAATGCTAGGTAAAAGAAACACCATGATCAACATCGAGTGTAGCACAAGTTCCAGGTGGGCGAAAAAGTTTGGCTACATTCGCAGAAGGAGTGCCTCACTGGACCCCACCGCAAGCTTCACTCGCTCTGATATGGGCCATACACCATCACCAAGGTTGTCAGTGATAACTCCTTTGAGCTCAGCATCCCGCTATTCCTTGATCTGTACCCAATGTTCAATGTAGACCGCCTTCGACCTTACTTTCAACCACTGTTAGACACATCTGACATTGCAGAACAACTCACACCAACAAAGCTCAACCCGAATTGCATGGAACATGCCACAACTGATCAACTCATGGACACGTAGATCAAGAATACTTGCCAACAAAGGATCTAGCTATATCGATTTGTCAAAGCAAGCCAACTCCTTCACCAGGGAAAGTGGTTCACCAGGGACCAGGTTCAACAAATTTTCCTCACCTCATGGAGGCTCTGGACACAATGGGGACCATTGCTTCCTAAGGGTGGAGGAATGATCCAGGTGGATATTGGTGGAAACATGCCTATTCCACCTAGACCTTCAATTGGTTTCATCTATTTCCTTATTTATTTCAACATTTACTATTTTTAGCAGTTTTTTGGGTCATGAACTTCCAGAGTAGTTTTGACCCCCTAAACGATGTTTTTTTAGGTGCGTTGTAGGCCAATGGCCTACAAACTTGCCACAAATCTTGTAGTACTCAGAGAGACCTTTCCAACAAGGTATCGTACGTGCCAAACGAAGATAATATGACCAAGTTACAACCTTGGGAAGTTGGCCTCCCAATTAACCCCAATGGGACGCACAAACTCTTGGTGTTACATCTCTTGGGGTTAGGGTTTTAGTTGTTTAGGGTTTTCTCTTGTTGTTCAATAATAAATAGACCCTTGAGCCTCATTGTAACATAGTTGAGAGGCATGTAACCGCCACATCTCTTCTCAGAGATAAGCTACCATCACCCGAGCTAGTTTATTTCCATTTTGTTTATAAGCATATTTCAATTTTTTGATATTGATGAAATGAAGTGTTATTTCTGTTACATTTATGTATTTATGGTTATATATGTAATTTGTTTCATTCTTGTTTAAGTTCGGATCAAATATTTACAATAACTATGTTGAATTCCTCTTCAATAGAGGTAAAACCCATAACACCAACATAAGACAAAGTAAAGTCATCAATGGTAGGAATATATTCCTACCAATTAAGAATAACTCATCGCTCCCATGCAAAGGGTTGCTCCTTCATTCCACTTTGTTTTTACTACTTCACCACGAGTTGCTCGTTTATTTTCCAACAGGGAAGGAATTTTAGTCATTGTAGCCATGAAGTGAAATAAGCTATTGAAGCAATGGAGGCAAAAGAGACATACCAAGTAGAGTGAAATAGCTTAGTCCATTGATGTCACTAGTCTATAGAGAGAACATAAGGTATGGCATTCAATTCATGGATCCACAATCTGGAAGGTTTCCTCATTGCAATGGGTCCAAATGAAGGACCATGTTTAACTTAAACATGTAGTAACCCAAGGCCTTCAATGATAGAGACAAAGGAGTTGTGTTTAAATATTATAGCAAAGGTGTAAGAAACCATAAGGTATTCTTGGAATGAATTAGAACCCACATGGGGAATCCAATGAATAACAAATGAGTGAGAAAGTGGGCTTTCAAGAGAAATGGCACACTTATATGTGGGATGAAGACTTTAAATAGTGAGAGGGGATGAACAAGCAATGGAGAAAAAATGAATCAATTCTAAGTATCCATGATAAACTAGTATCAGATTCCATAAAAAATGAAAATGAAATAAATAGAAGTGGGAAAAAAATCATAACAACATCAAATCCATGCTAATCAATGTCAGTTTAATATCCCAATTATGTTCATCCACATGCAATGTGAGTTTAATATCCCAATGATCCTCATCCACATAAGTTTAAACTTGTGTCATTTAAAAGTTGATGCTATATCATATACATTGTCAACTAAAAACCATTTCTATAACTGGACCACCCCTATTATCTACATGTCAAATTAAAAAAGAACATTTTACCTCTATCAAATATAAACTACTTCATATATTGGAATGGTATACATCCAAACGTCATTAACATTTATTACTCTACTTGCTAAAATTGATTATTAGGGATATTTAGATCTCACCCTAAAACTTTGCTACTCAACGTGGACAAAACCAATGATAATGGGCATTCATGGCACTGATCACTGTGCTCAACTCCTGTGGGTACGAGACTTCAGGGTGGCTGCATCTTTACCAGGGCGATCCAGAATTCGACAACGCATACTAGACACTCCTGTAAGGGAAGCAAGTTCGAAATTTTCACCTTCAGGATGCACTGATATACCACCTGGGACACATATGTGTTCCTTCAAGTGAGCATGCCAAGATGATTTAAGAGGCACACTACAGTCGGGTCACTGGACATTTCAGAGTAGAGAAAATAGTGGTGGTATTGTAGAAGTATTTTTACTGGCCGAAACTTTGTAAGGATGTTGGGAAGTACATTAGATCTTGTACCAACTGTGCCATTGCCAAACCAACCATCAAAAAGCAAGGCCTATATACTCCTCTACCTACTCCTAGTCAACATTAGGAATCTATCTCCATGAATTACATGTCGGGCCTTCCTTCTACTAAGCATGATAATGACTCTGTTTTCGTGGCCGTCAGCAAATTCTCTAAGATGGCCATCATGGCGGGTTGCAAGAAGAGTATCACAACAGAGGCCACTGCTAATATCTTCTTTGAGTAAGTGTGGGTACACTTTGGGACCCCGCAGCCCATTTTCTTAGATTGAGACAACAAATTACTGAGTGCATTTTGGTCAAGTCTCTGGTCGATGCTGGATACAAAACTTACTAAGTCCACGACTTTCCATCCCCAAATAGATGGCCAAATAGAGGTTTTCAAAAGGATGACCGTACACATTTGCACATGTAAAACTTGAAGCATCCACGCACATGGGGTGAAAGTATCCGCTATGTCCAACATAGCTGCAATAGAGCTCTCCACAGCTCAACAAGCCACAACCCCTTTTAGGTAGGGCCGGGATTTCAGCCATTATGTCCCATTGATGTGGCCATACCATTTGCAGCCACTCATGCAGATTTGACTCACGTCCAGTCGGAAGCCAATAGGGCTAACAAATTCATTGAGCACATTCAACACATCCACCAGCAGGTCCATGATATATTTGACAGAGCCAATGCTAAGTAAAAGCAGTGCCATGATCAACATCGAGTGTCGCACAAGTTCCACGTGAGCAACAAACTTTACATTTGTAGAAGGAGTGCCTCGTTGGGCCCCACCGCAAGCTTCACATGCTCCAATATGGGCCATACACCATCACCAAGGTTTTCAGTGACAATTCCTTCGAGCTCAACATCCCATTGTTCCTTGGTTTGCACCCAGTCTTCAATGTAGACTGCCTTCAACCATACTTTCCGTCATTGTTAGACACATCTGACATTGCAAAACAACTCACACCAATAGAGCTCAACCTGAACTGCATGGAACATGCCACAATTGATTAACTCATGGACATGCAGATCAAGAACACTCGCCAACAGAGGATCCAACTATATCGAGTTGTCAAAGCAAGCCAACTCCTTCATGAGGGCAAGTGGTTCACTAGGGACTAGGTTCAACAGAAATTTCCTCACCTCATGGAGGCTCTGGACACAATGGGGACCATTACTTCCTAAGTAGGGAGGAATGATCCATGTGGATATTGGTGGCAACATGCCTATTCCACCTAAACCTTCAATCAATTTCATTTATTCCCTTATTTATGTCAGCATTTATTATTTTTAGCAGTTTTTTGCATCATGAACTTTCGGAGCAGTTTTGACCAGCTAAATGATGTTTTTTGAGGTTCGTTGTAGGCCCATGGCTTATAAACTTGCCAAAAATCATGTAGTACTCAGAGAAACCTTTCTAACAAGGTATGGTATGCACCAAACGAAGATAATATGACCAAGTTACGACCCTGGGAAGTTGGTTGCCCAACTAACCCCAATGAGACCCACAAACTCTTTGCATTACATCTCATGGGGTTAGGGTTTTAGTTGTTTAGGGTTTTCTCTTGTTGTTCAATAATAAATAGACCCTTGAGCCTCATTGTAACATAATTGAGAGACATGTAACCACCACATCTCTTCTCAAAGATAAGCTACCATCGCCCAAGCTAGTTTATTTCCATTCTGTTTATAAGCATATTTCAGCGTTTTGATATTAATGAAATGAAGTGTTATTTTTGCTGCATCTCGGTATTTATGGTTATATATGTAATTTGTTGTGTTTTTGTTTAAGTTCATATCAAATATTTACGATAACTATGTTGAATTCCTCTTCAATAGAGGTAAAACCCATAACACCAACATAAACCAAAGTAAAGTCATCAATGGTAAGAATAAATTCCTACCAATTAAGAATAACTCATCACTCCCATGCAAAGAGTTGCTCCTATATTCCACTTTGTTTTTACTACTCCACCACGAGCTGCTCGTTTATTTTCCAACAAGGAAGGAATTTTAGTCATTGTAGCCATGAAGTGAAATAAACTATTGCAGCAATGGAGGCAAAAGAGACATACCAAATAGAGTGAAATAACTTAATCCATTGATGTCACTAGTATATAGAGAGAACATAATAGTCCATTGATGTCACTAATATATAGAGAACATAAGATAAGGCATTCAATTCATGGCTCCACAATCTGGAAGGTTTCCTCACTGCGATGGCTCCAAAGGAAGGATCATGTTTAACTTAAATGAAACCCAAGAAAATAGAGACAAAGGAGTTGTGTTTGAATATTATAGCAAAGGTGTAATAACGCATTCTTGGAATGAATTAGAACCCACATGGGAAACAAAATGAATAACAAATCAGCGAGCAAGTGGGCTTTCAAGAACAATGTCACTTATATGTCGGATGAAAACTTTAAATAATGAGAGGGGATAAACCAGCGATGGAGAAAATATGAACCAATTCTAAGTATCCATGATAAACCATCCCATCAAAAAATATTGAAAAAGAAATAAATAAAAGTGGGAAAATAAACCACAACAACATCACATCCCTGCTAATCAATGTGAGTTTAATATCCCAATGATCCTCATCCACATAAGTTTCAACCTGTGACATTTAAAAGTTGATGCTATATCATATACATTATCAACTAAAAACCATTTCTATAACTAGACCACCCCTATTATCTACATGTCAAACTACAAAAAAACACATTTTACCACTATCAAATCTAAACAACTACGCACATTGGAATGGTATACATCATTAACATTTATTACTCTGCTTTTTAAAAATGATTATTAAGGATATTTAGATCTCGCCCTAAAACTTTGTTACACAACGTGGACAAAACCAATGATAATGAGCATTCATTGTCGTGTGGAAACAGTCCAATATTTGGTCGGAGAGCTGGCAAATTGTTGTAGGCTTCCGCCCAACAGCTAGACCATAGCGCAACCTACCCAAATCCCATACACATTAAAAGGCCATGTGTAACAAGTTTTACACATCTGTCAATGAACTATTTATGCGTACTCATCCGAATTCTCATCATTCTCACCGCCACACAGCTACTTGCCCAGTTGCCCAAATTGCCTCAAAGCTGCAAGTCATTGAATATCTGTCACCTCCTTTCAAATGCGCATAATATCCAATTTCATGAATATTCAATTTCAATCTACCCACCACCATGTGAATCTGATTTGGTTTTCCAAGCAAATCTGATCGGAATGGGCAATTGGCAATAACTACATAGAGGCCAATATTCATACACAAATCACCATAACTTTCGCAGTTTAAGCCAGTACATTTATTCCTATTCTGGGTATTTTCGAAATGAAGAAAGAAGTAGATCCGGCCATTGTGGTGAAGAGATCCAGAGAAGCGGAGACAGAGGAGCTGGGGAGCAAGAGATTCAGGGGTGTGAGGAGGAGATCGTGGGGGAAATGGGTAGCGGAGATCAGGATGCTCCGATGCCGATCCCGCGTATGGTTGGGATCCTACCACACTGCAGAACAGGCAGCTCGTGCCTATGATGCTGCCTCTTTCTGCCTACGAGGTCCTGCTGCTTTCCTCAACTTCCCTGAATCTCCACCTGCTCAGTTTCTCCCATATCCCCTGCGCCCTCTTCATGATATTCATCTCTCCCCGCAACAGATTCGGACCATTGCAGCTAATTATGCCACTATGACTCCATCTTCCACTTCAATTTCGACTTCTACATCAGGGCTTCAACCTCAACAATCGAAGCCTATGGACACCAGCACATTAGAGGAAGCTGGAGGAGAAGGATCGGCTTCTGTAACTACCCATGTGGATTCAGCTAAAATTGGTCCGCGCAAAATGGTATTTCCCAACCTGAACGACACCTTGGATGACGAATTCGGAGATTTCCTTGAACGCTGAATTTCAATGTAATGCTTGGGAAAGAAAGCCCAGTTGCAGATTTGCAATAGAAAAAGAATCCCTCGGCACAGAACATATTGCTGCACTGATGATTTGTTTAACGCATTGCAATTATCCAGGCAAAGCATCTAGATGGGATAATTGTTTGCTGCAGGTTTCGAGTCGAGCCCATCGGTATGTGGTTTATAGAAAACTCTGTGGCAGCCTGTGGTTTATCAGCAAGTTGGCATGTTCTTCCTCTGTGGGGTTTGTATCCCATTCTTGATTGATTGTAGTTAATGAGAACATTGTCGTTGATGTAGTCTTCTGGTAAATTATTATAATTGTGTTGGCAAGGTATTAATAATCCATTCTTTTTTCGCTTAATAGCGATATATCTTACCAAAGAACTGGTTTGGTATCTTAATTGAGTATTCATATCTATGTGCAAAAGGCTTTCAGTTCTGCATATGAATATATTTCCACTGGTTCCTCTAGAAATTTATCAGTTATACAACATACGTACCACTTGTTTCTAGGGGATATTGTAAGGAATGATATTCACCATATCCGGCCTTGACCCGTTGGATGTAGCAGAGAAGGGGTGCCAGAGATTTCACTGCCCATTGTGTTAGGATGGTGGGACAGATTTATGTTTAGGTTTCATTTCTTTAAAAATGTGGTTTTTCATTTAAAATGTACAGAGGTTTTCAGTTCCATCCATGTTTATTTCTGAGCAAGTTTATCATACAAGATATCAGAATGATGGATAGGAGCAATGAGAGTTGAGTACCTTGCGAAAGGCTCTCATTTGATCCTTTAGTTGAGGATCTAGATCCATATCCATATGCAAGAGGTTTCCTATTCTGTATATAAATATTTCTTTACTAATTCTTCTGTTAACTTAGCATTTATACAGTCTACCTTTCACTTGTTTCCCAGGGATATTACAAGTGATGATATTCATCACATTGGTCATGGCTCCATGGATATTTTAAATCAGAGAAGGGGTATCTGGATGTAAATAGGCCACTTCCCATATAAAATGTAAAGAGGTTTCAAGTTTCCTCAGCATTCTTATGCCTGCAAATTTGTTATACAAAATATCTGAATGATGACAAAGAGTTCTGGGAATGACAAGAGCTATGAGAATGGAATCTTGCCAAAGCCTCATTCAATCTTTTGGTTGAAGATCCATATCCAATGCTGCATATCTCAACTTCTCATTCTAGTAATTTATCATTTATACAACCTACCTTTCCCATGTTTCCAAGGAATATTATAAAAGATTGTATTTACCACTTCCAGTCATGACTCTTTGGATTTATTAAAGCAGAGAAGGGGTGTCACACAGATATCAATGCTTGCTGCATGGGAGAGTGTGTGATGTGTTTATTTTCGAGTTTATCGTCCTGAAAAAGGTAACTTCCTTTTTAAAATATAGGGAGGTTTTAGTTGCTTCTCCTCAGCATTTCTATGCCCTAATAAGTTTATCATGCAAGCAATCTGAATGATGACATAAGTTTATCATGCAAGATATCTAGCCAAAGCCTCCATTTAATCATTTTTTGAGGAACCATATCAATGTTCAAAAAAGTTTTGGGTTATGCATATCAATATCTCTTAACTGGTTCTTCTAGTGTTTGTTGCTTATACAGCCTACCTATCACTTGTTTCCGAGTGGTAATTTGAGGGACAATATTTGTTCTCACAGATATCAGTGGTCGCTGTTGGTCCGGAGGGATAGGATAGAGAATAGACTATAGTATTTGGACAAGCCACGATTCCATCCCCGTCCTTTGCCTCTGCGGAAGTCCACAACCAGCTCCCAAAACTGCTACTGAAACCTCAATGTTAGACTGTCCATTGAGCTACCATAACCGGAATATTGTTGTCCGGTAGTAGATATGGTTGTTTGGGTCTGGTTTCTAGGAACGTAGAACCACAAAATGCTCTTTTTATCGAATGTTGGCCCATGGATTTGTTTAAAGAACAATTAAAATGCATTTTATTTTGGGGCACTTTACTTGAATATAGTAATGTTAACTTGATGATAATCAATATACTGTTGGCAGTCTATTAGCACCATGTTTCAATCTATAAGTTTGAAGTTTCTGTAACTTACGGACAAATTCTGTAACCTATGGTTTTTATCATGATATTATAATTAATGTGACAAATTCTGTAACCTATGGTTTTTATCATGATATTATAATTAATGTAATGTAGACTAGTTAAAAGTCATGATGACTTCATTGTTAATTGCCACTGGGCTTTTATGAAAGCATTATGGAAAATATAAAATTGCTGAGTTTTCCTATAAAAGTGTATGGGGTGGCCTTTCTAATAGAGGTAGGTAGTCCATATTAGGTGAACCAAGTAAATGATGACTTTATTGTTAATTACCACTGGGCTTTTATGAAAGCATTATGGAAAATATAAAATTGCTGAGTTTTCCTATAAAAGTGTATGGGGTGGCCTTTCTAATAGAGGTAGGTAGTCCATATTAGGTGAACCAAGTAAATTTTGTCTTATAAAAGTGTATAAAACTGTATGGGGTGGTTCAAAGTAAATTTTGTCTTTAAAGTAAGTTATGATTTATGATCATGTGTGCCTCTTATATTTTAAAGTAAGTTATGTCTTACATGAATTTGTTATGACAAGTTATGTCTTACATGAATTTGTTATGACTTGTATTTACGTTTGCCTCTTATATTTTAAAGTAAGTTATGACTTATATTTACGTTTGCCTCTTATATTTTAAAGTAAATTTTGTCTTAGATGATTTTTTTGATTTATATTTATGTGTACCTCTTAAATTTTAAATTTTTAATAACTCTTTTCTTAGATGAATTTGTTATGATTTATGTTCATATGGGCCTCTTTTAAGTTTATACCTCTCTTTTTGTCATAATAACTGAACAGAATTTTATGGTACCATTGATTTAAATCAATGCTGCATACTGGGTTTCTCTTGCGTTCTCAGTCATTTCCAAAACTCTCAAGACCCTTGGGTATATTGAAATTGTGAGTAAAATTATTAACAGGGCAAAGATATGAGATGAATTATGAATATCATTTGAATCGTGTTAGAATCCATCGTAGCCATAGATGTGCAGGTGCCATCATCATCTCTTGCTTATTTATTGTTGTCATTATCCTACTTCCATACTGTTGCAGTGGCAAATACATTTTGATTACATGATCATTGCAAGTAGCAATTTGAACTGAGTACTTTTGTCACCTCTGTGGCATCTCATGAGTAATTCTGTATTCATTAAGCATCAGAAAAGTATTTTTTGGATTTGTTTTTTAAAACAGAGGATTGCGTTACTGTTAAATTTTCCCCTATTCGAAATGTTTGTTTTAAAGATTAACTACTGTGCATTTTATTCCCCACCGTTTTTACCAAAATCTGGGAAACAATATTTGATAGTTCGGATCAATCCAGTGCATTTCAGGTTCCTGTTAATTTGACATGGATCAAGAATTGTTCACTCATAATCATTTTTCACTAAGAATAGAATTACCATCAATTCTAACTGAAGAGTACGAAAAAGAGATTATCAATTGAATTATGCTTGATACAATCTGAGACATTTTATGGGGATTGCACGGGGAAGGTGTTTGTTTCTCAAATTTGTCACCTAACATTGAATTTATTCACCAATGGTGTCCTTGGAACGTCTATTGGGTAGGTTTTCAAGTCAGAGGTCCCAAGAATTTGTTGTGAATATAGCTAAAGATCTCAGTGGGGAATGAACGTTAGACCTGCAATGGTCAATATACTGTAAGATAACTTTATATGCCACGAAATGTTATGGACCTAATAAGATGCAGAATTGTAATAATATATAGGAGAACAAGTAGGTAGAAAGAACTAAAGTGAGTTATTACAGCAAGTGTCAGCAAAAAAGTTTAGGCTATTTATTTCCAAAAGTACATTCGCTGACCATGCTATGCTTTGTACAGGCAAATAGTTAAAATATGGCATTGGGATGAGATACAGGTGCAAGCAGGAGGAAAGACCTTTGGAATGTGAATTATTGCAGCAAAAGGCAATAGAAATGTTTCGAAAATTATTCCCAAAAAGATAGACTCCCTCACCATACTATGCTTTGGCACTGGGACGAGATACAGGTTCAAGCAGGAGGAAAGAACTTTGGAATGTGAGTTATTGACGCAAAAGGCGATGGAAATGTTTCAAAAATTATTGCCACAAACCATCATATAATTTTACATTTTACATATTTATAAGTAGTTAAACATCATAAAACATCAATCACATGATTAGACCATAGAACACAAGACATATGTGGAAAACTCATCAAGGAGAAAACCATATTTTTTTTCTAATTTAATTATTTGATTAGACCATAGAACACAAGACATCTGTGGAAATCCATCAAGGAGAAAACCACAATTTTTTTTTTTTATTTAATTATTTTCTATAGGCACTGGAGACACCAATCCTTTTATCTTTGCAGGCACCAACCTACAGGGGACACCAATCCCCTCAGATTTGTAGGAACCAAATTACCAGAGACACCAATCCCTTCATTGTATGGTGTGTGCCCTCAGCAGTCTAACCTCCTAACACCATTTCAAATCCTCCTTTTGGTTAAGCTTTGAGCATGTTGGGACCCCCTAAAATGAATTTGAGTTGTCGATCTTAGATAGCTTGCAATGTGCTGATCCAAGTTGCTCATTGATGCACTAACTCCTAACTTGGACATCATTGATGATTTCACTCCATCTATTCTTCTTTTCTAACTTGGGTATCCACTTAGGACTTCCCCCTAACCTTGACTTGGATATCCACTTAGGATTCCCCATAACCTTGACATCAATGACAACACATTGTTCAATAATCTACCCCTTTGTCACTGATAGCAACCCCCACTTTTTGAGCTTTGTTGTTGAATGTTGAGGGGCTCCCTCTATCTGCAATCTCTCCCCCTTTGATATCAATGAAAAAGGGTTATACTTGCTAAGTATGAGACTCCCCTTGTCTATTCATGATCAAAATTTTACCTATTTGGTTGCAATTCTTGTTCGATCTAAGATTTCCTTCAATGAAGCACACTCTAGTGGCAAACTACTCACCTTGGTTGTTTGTCATCATTTCTCAACTTTTTCATTTTCGTGTATGTAATTCCTTTGACTACAACTTGACTCCCCTTATCAACAACTCTTTTTATGACCTGTAAATGTTGTCCTTGTCTCAATTTTGTAACTCTTAACCTATTAAGTCTACTCCCCTAGTTTGCAACTTCTCCTTCTTCTCCACCTTCTTCTCTTCCTACAACTTAACTCCCTTTTGACATCAAAGGGCTACTCCCCTTGAAGTAATGCTTCTCCTTATTTGCAACTCTTTCCCATTTTTTGATATAACATGAGCAAGGAATTGCTTCCCTTGAGCTTATGCTTTAAGATTTTGTATATTTAATTATCTTTTTTTATTAACCAACTTATTTTTCCTCAACAAGTGTTCATGTTTATTTGAGCTTCTGTTCTTGCCAATTGAATTTTGCCTTTCACTTCACTTTCTTTACACATCATTTATTGATTTATACACTGCAAACTTTTCATTTCATCACTCTTCTCCTGCAACTCACTATCTAAAGTTCCCATCTTCTTAACTAATGTGGTTTGATGGGTTGTAATCTCACACTTCTTATATTGGTGTTTACTAATAATATGGAGAGATAGCACTCTCATACAAAATTATTTTCTTTTGCCTTTATTAAATACATATACATTGTGTGAAGTCCTATTGCTTTTGCCATTAATCATTCATATCCTTCTTTCCTTTATTTACAACCTTTAGAATAAAATGTGACTTTATGCTTTTTTATCCACCATTTAACTAATAGTTAGTAGATTGTGCTTGAAAGTCTTCAACAAACAAGATGTAAGATGTATTGAGCATTATCTTTTTCATTCTCAAGGTTAAATATTCCTTTGCCCATCATTCTTGTTGATGTATTATCTCCAAGAGTGACTCTGCCACCTTTGATTTCCTTTAGAGATAAATTTGCTCTTATCTCTGGCCATGTGATGTGAACACCCATTAAACATACCAACAACATTCTTGATTTTGAACACACAAAGCTTGTCCATCTTCTTTTTTATTTTCTTGCTTCCTTTTTCATACGTTTTTGCTTTCTTCCTGCTTGTTTTTCTTGGGAGGTCTCATTGAGCTACTTTTACAACCACTTGCTTTGTGTCCATAGTTATTGCACTTGGAAAGTTCAACATGATTTAGTAGGGGAGAAAATTGTTGGAAATAATACTGAGAGGGGGGGGTGAATCAGTGTTATCTGATCAATAATTTTCATTTCCCAAACAGATTTATATACACTATTTTTGTGAAGAGAACTAGCATGTACGCGCTACCGTGATTAGAGAAACGGACATATACCCAAAGAACTTGTGATTTAGTTAATTTATTATGTGTTGATTTTTAATCAGTGCATCAGTGACTTATTAAGCAGTGCAGTAAAAATGAGTAAATCATCACACATAAGAAACACATGAACACCAAGATTTAAGGTGGAAACCCAATCTGAGTGAAAACCACCTACTGTTGTCATCTCTGTCTTCTTTTAATAATAAGAAAATTTGTTTACAATATTGTACTAGTGCAGACTCATACTAATATGCAAGAACCCACCTGTAGAGGGCGACAACCTTCTCTCATTTTTCAGCGTCTACTGGAAGGGAGATGCAACCCCCTAGCTCTTGTACTAGCCAATGCATTTACTAGTACATAGGCACTGGCCTATAGAAGGCTACGACCTTCTCTCTTTTTCTAGGGACCACATTTCATAAATTTTTAGACTGGATGCTCTTGGCACACAACAATATACATGAAGGCCTTGTTTAATCAACTTTTCATACTCGACCCATCAAAAACTTTGAAACTCACACTGCATCAACCAACAATCAGTTAATCTAAACAATCAAATCATTGTCACCAGAACATTGTGCTGAACTCAGAAACCTACATCATCATTTAGAACCAGCTGCAACCTCAAAAATCATGCATCAGAATGTATACGCCACTTTACTAAACCCAACCTGTGTGTATACGCTACTTACTTTAATCAAACCTGCATATGCCTTCAAAACTACTGAAATATAAAACTTTTGAATCAAGTTTGTACCAACTAGCAATACACTGAAAATCTATTGTCAATTTACAGAGCTTTACACAGGAAGTAGCAGAGATCACCCTTCTCACTTATGAAATCAGTCAATCAGATATCAAAATCCTTATGCATTCAGTTTTACATTCAGATTTAAGAAGACTCCATTGACAGACAACAGTAAAACAACAGAACTAATCAGATAGATTAGTCAGATGTGAAGAATAGACTTTTCCTCTGTATACGCTACTTGGAAGAATAGAACCTGTGTGTACACGTGCTTTTACCAAGACGAACCAGCGTCTAGATTTGCAAATATTAACTCATAACTTTGTTGCTATTCCAGAGTTCAAACAAATCCAAATCATGACATTTGAAGAATAAAGTAGGTGTACACAATCAGATTTGGCCCAACCAATATCAGATCATTCAATGATAAGTCATTTCAGGTTTCATGATCCCGCTCCAACATTGAATTCAAGGTGCACACAATATTTCAGATCAAATCACTAACATAGCCCCTGCAACATAAAATATACTTCAGATTGAAGTATTCCTTAGAAACCCTTTTCACTTGCACACCCTGGCCTTATGATCTTCTCCTCATATATTTTTAGGCTTTTCTCAATACCTTGGACTAAAACCACGTAAGACCCATGGTATTTTTGGACAGGATCAAATAGTCGTTACTCCGCTCAATATTGTGGGCTAATACCATGGTATTGACCCATGGTATTGTCTCCTCTTGAATTTCTTTGATTTTTCAACGTGTACACGCTTTTCTTCTTATGAAAGTGCATGTATATGTATACGAGCCTTTTGTTCCATGAACCAACGTGGATACATTGTTTGACTAAGTGGACCCGCCTATACATCTTAAACTGCTTTTCACCATTCTTTACCTTCAACTCCTTCATTCTGATTAGTAGACTTTAGTTCCATTTTCTTGTTCTTCTGTACCAATGCTTGTTACATCTGAATGGACTAGTTACATTGTGGGTTGCTTTTCATCAAAACTGAACTGAACAGTGAGTGAGTTGTCATCAAGGACAACACTTGTATCATAATGCCAACAATCTCCCCCTTTGGACTTGATGGCAACCACGTTGGTGCTGATTACTGCAAGCTGTAGAAAGTGCTATAGATAACAAGCAACACAAAAATACTCTCCCCCTTTGACATCAAGGGCAAAGGGCGGACCAAGCTATTCTCCCCCTTTGATATACATTATGTTGTCCATGCTCCCCCCGAGTACATGCTGAGTCCACAGAGATATGATTCAAAAGAATAACATGACTCTATAACTCAACTAAGTGAGTATAACCTCCCTATGACCAATGACTCATACATACATCAATCACCCAACTAAGTGGGGATATACCAATTGTTTATACATGACAAAAATATAGCAATTATTACATCATTCATCCCATGCAAAGTGGGGATATAAATTACATCATATGTCCAATAGGACTCACTCAAATATAGACCATGATAGAAAAAGTCATATCACACCCTAGATCTTTACATGACTTATGCAACAAATGATATAAGTATCTGAAGCCATCACTGAACTCAACAACCGTAATGCCAACAATGTAGAATGTGTGTGAACGCTAATGCTCCCCCTGAACTCGTGCTACCTGTGCGTTGTCAACAAGGCATTCATCAAGGCATCTTTGTTAGTCAGATAAAAATCAATGAATAAAGAATATCATCAGACTGTAATCATCAATATCAGAAAAAGCACCCATACTAGAGTCTGACCCACTGTTTTTCTGTCAAAAAAACATATACGTTCCTTCAGCCACAGAAACCTGCGTGTATACACGACTATACTTCATGAAACCCACATATAATAATCTTCCTCTCAAAACTGGGTTTAACAATAGGATGATGCAGCAACTACTCCCAGCGTTTGTCTGAGATATTAAAATGTTTTTCTGGGAAGCGAGTTAGTGAATATATCAGCAACTTATTCTTTGGAGGAAACATACTCCAATTTAACCTTTTGTTCAAGCACTTGTTCTCATAGAAAATGGTACTTAATGGATATGTGCTTGGTCTTGGAGTGCATGACTGGATTTTTCGAAATATTGATGACACTTGTATTATCACATAGAATGGAGATGATTGGAGTACATGCGATCTTAATGTCTTGCAATGTTTGCATCATCCAAAGTAGCTGTGTGCAGCGAGATGCAACAGTGACATATTCTGCTTCAGCTGTAGATAAGACAATCAAACTTTGTTTCTTGTTGAACCAAGACACCAACCATGAACCCATATAGACTGCTCCTCCACTAGTACTCTTTCGATCATCCACTTTTCTTGCCCAATCAACATCTGTATAAGCATGAAGAGTAAGATCTGTATCTTTAGGATACCATAGACCAAAGTCCTGAGTTCCTTGAAGATATTTGAAAATTCTTTCGACTGCTTGGAAATGTGATTTTTTTTATTTGCTTAGAACCTTCCAACAATTCCTACTATATGCATGATATCAAGTCTGATACCTATTAGATAAAGCAAACTCCCAATCATAGATCTATAAGTTGGTTGGTTTACTACTAGTGATTCATCGTTAGAACTAAGACTGCATCCGGTTACCATTGGAGTACATATTGGTTTAGAATCTTCAATTCCGTATTTCTTCAAGATCCGCGTGAGATATTTGGTTTGTGAAAGAAAGATACCATCTTTTGTTCGTTGTACTTGTAGACCAAGAAAATAAGTAATTTCACCAAGTAAGGACATTTCAAATTCTTGTTGCATTACTGAAGCAAAATTCCGACCCCTGGATTCTTCATTTCTACCAAAGATGATATCATCAACATAAATAATAATAAGTAGGAGTTTATCATTTTCATTCTGTGTATAAATTGCTATCTCCAGAACCTTTTGTGAAACCTTGTTGTTGTAGATATTTGTCAAGGCGGTAATACCAAGCCCTTGGACCTTGTTATAGACCATAGAGAGCCTCTCTGAGCTTGCATACGAGTTTTGCATCATTTCCCAGAATGGATCCTTCTGGTTGTTCAATATAAACTAATTCTTCTAAATCTCTAGTAAGAAACACTAATTTTACATCTATTTGATATACTTTGAATTTTCAAAAACTAGAGAGAGCAAGAAACATCCTTATGGCTTCAACTCTAGCAACAGGTGCAAAAGTTTATTCAAAATCTATACTTTCTTGTTGAGCATACCCTTTACAAACAAGTCTTGCCTTGTTTCTAATACTTGTCCATTTTCATTCAGCTTATTCTTAAATATCTATTTTGTTCCTATAACATTTTTGTCATGAGGTCTAGGAACTAATTCCCAAGTATCATTTTTTTCAATTTGGTCCAATGCTTCATCCATGGCCTTGACCCAACATTCATCTTTGTAGGCTTCATTTACATTCTGAGGTTCGGTGGAGGATAGTAATGCTAGATAACTTGAGGTCTCTGTAAGAGTTCTTCTTGTCTGTACACCAACCCCTTTTCTCCTAAAATTTGAGATTCTGGATGATTCTTTTGAACATACCTGGATGGAGACTCTTCCCTGTCTGTTGTATCTTCTTCTGGTGATTCATTGGTTTCTTCTACTATGTCATTTTAATTTTACATGGGAAAACATTCCCCATCTTCTTCATTTTCATATTCCTTTGTTGATTTCATTTGTTCCGAATTTCTGCACGCTTCATCAATTACAACATCAACGCTTTCAACAATTTTCCGACGTCTTTTGTTATAACATTTGTATCCTTTACTTCTGGATGAATAATCAAGAAGAATTCCTTCCTATGTTCTGGGTTCGAACTTACCAAGTTTTTTATCAGTATTTTTGATGAAACATTTGCTTCCAAAAACACTAAAGTGTTTTACAGTAGGAGGCTTATGATACCAAAGTTCATATGAAGTTTGATTGCTATTTACCCGAACACTCGCTTTGTTGAAAATATTCATGACATCAAATGCAGCTTCACCCCAGAAGGTTGCAGGAGTTCCAGATTCATCAAGCATTGCTCGAGTGATTTGTTGAACTGTTCTGTTCATTCTTTCCACCACGCCATTTTACTGAGGACCTCTTGCGACGAAGAATTGCCTCTTTATTCCATGTTATTCACAAAAGTCAAAGAATTCATTTGATATGAATTCTCCCCCTCGATCAGATCTGAGACATTTTATTTTTCGATCTGATTCATTTTCAACTAAAGCTTTGAAGGCTTTAAACTTTTCAAATTCTTCATCTTTATGCTTTAGTAGACCTATCCAACACATGATCCTAGAAAAATCATTAATAAATAAAATAAAGTATTCTTCTCCACGAGGGGACTTTTTCCTTATTGGTCCACATAAATCAATATGGATGAGTTCAAGAGGCTTACTTGCTAATCCTTATTTTTCGTTGAAGTGAACTTTGGTTTGCTTACCGACTTGACATGGTTTGCATATGGTATTTTCTGGGATGTTGATATCTAGAAGATCACGAACTACCTTGAGTCTACATGCTTTTCTTATTTGAGAAAAGCTTAGATGTCCCAATCTTCTATGCCATAGCCAATTTTTATCTATTTTTCTTACATACCATTGTTGTTATCCTCCTTTGAGTATGTATAAGTTGTTTGGAGTTCTTGTTCCTTTGATCATGGTATTTCCTGTATCAAGCTCATGGGCCACACATCTGTTTGATCGAAACACAATTTCATTTCCTAGATCAAACATTTCACTGACACTAAACAGGTTATGCTTTAACCATCTACATACATGACATTTCTAGCTTTAATCCTTTCTTTCAAGAAGATATAATCTTTACTTTCAATGACCATTGGTGTGTCATTTCCAAATGAGACATTCTTTTCATTTTCTAAATTATATGAATGAAGTTGCTCTTTATTACTTGTCATGTGTTTGGAGCATCTGATGTCAATGTACCACTAATTTTCTTGTCCTTTTGCATACAAAGCTATGCCACATCTTTCTGATTGAGATTCCTTCTTTCTCCATATCTTGGGATTTAATGATGTTTGCTCCTTTTGAAGTGATGGCCGAATTTTTCTCATGCATTCAGATTTTTCATGACCAAAGTTGTTACAGATCAAACATTCTACTTCATTTTTAAGAGGAGAAAAGTTATTATAGGAACTTTTCTTGATCCCTATTACACTCCTTTGATTTCGGGCTTCTCTAGTCATGATGGTTTTGTAAGCAACACATTGAGCAGCGTTATGCTCAAAGTTATGACATGAAAAACATTGCCCATTAAAGAAGTTTATGCGATCATAGAATCTTTTAGCATTGTTTACCTGTTGGTTGAAGCTTCTACAGATATTCATCTTTGGAGTACACTGGGTATGATTTACCTGATGAGTAATTTTAGACCTTTGCCAACGATTGACACACTGTTCACTGGTCTTTGTTGCATCAAGATAGCTTCTGGTGGACGCTGATGGCTTCTGTGATTGAGATGATTCTTCAGTGTATCCAAGACCTATCTTTATCAGAGGAGAACGCTAAACTTTGATGATTTCATTTAAAGTTTCAAAATCTTTAGGAAATCTAAGATTAAGAGATTTTGTCTTCTCAAGTTCTTTTCTTAGACCCACAATTTCACATTTTAAATTTTCATTGTGTTTTTCTCTTTCAGTGAGTTGGTGTGTCAATGTATTGATGATCATATTCTTTTTTTCTAAATAGATATTGAGTTTAGTGATTTCTTCAAGAAAGTCTTCATCTTCTAAGGCATCCAAAAAGTCATCATTGTCATAAGCCATGAGTAGTCTATAATCTTGGTCAGTTTCATCTTCATCACTATTGGATAAGCCATCACTATCTTTATGTGTATAGTAACTCCTTCTATTCACAACTTGTCTTCTATTTCCTTTTGCATATTCTTTCCCTTTTTCATATTTATCTTTATGAAGATATTTGGCAGCATAATGGCCGACTTTCCCACAAGAAAATTATTTGAAAGGTAGCTTGCCTCTGAAGCTTTTGGAACCCTGTTGAAGCTTCTTGACAAAATTTACCTCATCTTCTTCTTTTGAAATGTGTTCTGATTCATTGTGCTCTTCTTTTTCTTTTCCCTTTGCCGATGCTTTAAAAATGGCTTCTCTCATATCTGATGGATCTCCTTTTCTCATTTAAGAGGAAGTTAGGATTCCATGGAGTTTAGTGACAATAATAGTTTGAAGATCATGTTTTTCCTCTATCACAAACACTTTTGACTCAAATTTAGAAGACAAAGATCTCAAAATTTTCTCAACTAAAGTAGCTTCCTTTATCTCTTCACCCAAATTCTTCATACAATTAACAATATCATCTATACGTAAAAAGTAACTAGCAACACTCTCATCACTATGCATCTTAAGAGTTTTATACTGAATTATGAGAGTTTGAAGCTTAGCATGTTTTACTTGAGAGTCTCCTTCGTAGCTCTGAATGATTTTGTCCCATATCTATTTGGTTGTTTTGAGCTGCACGACTTTGACAAATTCTGATTCTGACAGACGTCCCAATAACGTATTGACAGCTTTGGCATTGGTCTCATATAACTTCTTACCTGCAAAGTCTGTAGGAATTGCTGCTGGAAATTGATATCCTCCTTCCACAATTTCCCAAACATCGTCTCCAAGTGATTGTAGATAGGCTCTGGTTCTTATTTTCCAATATACTAAGTTGCTCCCATTGAAAATTGGTGTTTCGATGGATCTCATGCCTTCGTGATTATTCATCTTGAAAGATCTTCCTTCAAGCGATCAAACTTCTTCCGAAGGACCTGCTCTAATACCAATTGTTGGAAATAATACTGAGAGGGGGGCGGGGGAGGGGTGAATCAATATTATCAGATCAATAATTTTTCATTTTTCAAACATATTTATATACGCTACTTCACACTATTGTGATTAGAGAAACCAACGTATACCCAGAGAACTTGTGATTTAGTTAAGTTATCATTTGTTGCTATTTAATCAGTGCATTAGTAACTTATTAAACAGTGCAGTAAAAACAAAATAAACCATCACACATAAGCAACACACATGAACACCAAGATTTAAGGTGGAAACCTAATGTGGGTGAAAACCACTTGTTGCTATCATCTTTGTCTTCTTTTAATAATAATAAAATTTGTTTAAAATCTTGTACTGGTGCAGACTCGTACCAATACATAGGAACCCACCTGCAGAAGGCTACAACCTTCTCTCATTTTCTAGCATCCACTGGAAGGGAGATGCAACACCCTAGCTCTTGTACTAGCCAATGTATTTATTAGTACGTAGGTGCCGACCTATAAAAGGCTACGACCTTCTCTCTTCTTCGAGGGACCACATTTCATAAATTTTCAGACTGGATGCTCTTGGCACACAACAATATACATGAATCCCTCGTTTCATCAAATTTTCACACTAGCCCCATCAAAAACTTTGAAACTCAAACTGCATCAACCAACAATAAGTTAATTTGAACAATTATATCACTGTCACCAAAACACTGTGCTGAACCCAAAAACCTACATCATCATTCAAAATCAACTACAACCTAAAAAATCATGCATCAGAATGTATACGCTACTTCACTGAACCCAACCTGCATGTATACGCTACTTACTTGAATCAAACCTGTGTATACCTTCAAAACTACTGAAACATAAAAATTCTCAATAAATTCTGTACCAACCAACAACATATTGAACATCTATTGTCAAGCTACAGAGCTTTACACAGGAAGTAGCAGAGATCACCCTTCTCACTTATACAATCAAACAATCAATCAGATATCAAAATCCTTATGCATTCAATTTTACATTCAGATATAAGAAGACTTCATTGACAGGCAATAGTAAAACAATAGCACTGATTAGATAGATCAGTCAGATCTGAAGAATAGACTTTAACTTTGTATACACTACTTGGAAGAGTAGAACCTACGTGTACACACGCTTTTACCGAGACGAACCAACATATAGATCTGCAAATATTAACTCACAACTTCTTTGTTATTCCAGACTTCAGACAAACCCAGATCATGACATTTGAAGAATAAAGCAGGTGTACAAAATCAGATCTAGCCCAACCAATAACAAATCATTCAATGATAAGTCAATTCAGAGCTCATGATCCCGATCCAACATTGAATTCAAGGTGCACACAATATTTCAAATCAAATCACCAACATAGCCTCTACAACATAAAATATACTTCAAATAGAAGTATTCTTTAGAAACCCTTTTCACTTGCACACCCTGGCCTTATGATCTTCTCCTCCTTATATAGTTTTAGACTTTTCTCAATACCTTGGACCAAAACCACTTAAGACCCATGGTATTCTTGGACAGGATCAAATAGTCATTACTCTGCTTAATATTGTGGGCTAATACCATGGTATTGACCTATGGTATTGTCTCCTCTTGAATTTCCTTGATTTTCCAACATGTACACGCTTTTATTATTTTGAAAGTGCGTGTATACATATACACGCCTTTTGTTCTGTGAACCAATGTGTATACGATGTTTTGACTAAGTTGACCTGTGTATGCATCTTAAACTACTTTTCACCATTGTTTACCTTCAACTCCTTCATTTTGATTAGTAGACTTTAGTTCCATCTTCTTGTTCTTCTGCACCAATGCCCTGTTACATCTGAATGGACCAGTTACACTATGGGTTGTTTTTCATCAAAACTGAATTGACCTATGAGTGAGTTGCCATCAAGGACAACACTTGGATCATAATGCTAACAAAGTTGTATCTTCTAACACTATCTTCATAAGAAATTCTATATTTGTTGCTTACATGGCCATTCATTGAGGTTTTATAACATCCTCTACTTCCATTTCTAATAAAATTATTCGTTGCATAGTCTCTGCAATCTATAGCTCTATGACCAAAATTATTACATGAAAATAAATTGGCATAGAATAAATTTTGATACTTGGATGAGAAGGGCCTTCTTGTAGGAAGAATACTTCTGAACTCATTATCACTGTCTTAGGTGAGGAAACTCATTTCTTTGTTAATTCTTTACTTCCTTTCTAGTGTTGCTTGTATTGTTGATGTGGGGGTGTCTCTCCTGGTCCTTAGCTTTATATCTGATTCTACTTGCATTACTACTAGAACCTTTAAGCACATTAGCATAGCTTTTAGGTTCTTTTATGGTGTCTTTGAGATTGATTCCACTTTGAGTGTCGCATGATATTCTTTATAACCAAGCCTTGTTCTTATAGAAGGAGATCTTTAGTATCTAAGAGTGTTATTTAATGTTTGTCCCTTTTATAAACTTAATTCTATATTCAACTCGTTGAAGAAAGTGTAACTAGTTTCAGTGTTCATAAATGTAATTTTGATATTTGTATATAAACAAGGAAAGAAATATTATTTTTGTTATATTTATCAATGAGTTTCTTGTTCATTGAAATAGGTCTAGCACATGTTAAAGTGCTATAGGTAAGTCAAAGAGTCAAAGATATCCCTCCAAGCAAAGTCACAAGTCCTCTCCATGCAATGACATCACCAAAGAAGTAAAAGCGAATTGGAAAAGTCAAGTCAGCCTTAGTCTTCAATTCGGCCTCAAGTTGGCCTAAAGGAGGGACATACTCTATATATAGAGGTTGTCCACTCCAACGACAAGCAATCAAGCCTCTGAAATCAGCGAGATAAGAAGATGAGAAAAGGGTGAAGAAAGACAAGCATAAGAAGCCTCTAGTGCAACGAAGGAGGAGACAAAACCAAAGTGTGAAGGGTTTTCTTAAGGGTAGATTACAGTCACACGTGCGAGGGAAAGAGGGTTTTCTACGGTCACTACAATGACAATATCACAGTTGCATACTTATCTTTTTTGGGCTAGAAACTTAGGCCTATAAGGCCTCCCACTAGAGCAAAGAAGAGGCTCTCCCAAGAGAAGGAAAAAGGAGGCAAATATACATGGAAACCTCCCACATCTGTGAGAAACTAGGGTTGCAGTGCTATCATATCAAGTCTGTAACTACACATCAAGAAGAAGCTCAGTTGGACAAGAGAAGGAAGCTATCTTCATAGGTGAATGATCTCAATAAGTATCAAACATAAGTATCTCTTCTAGAGCTCACATAAACAATGTCTATCAACAGTTTCCAAAGGAAGAAGGAGGATGAAGTGCCAGGAAACAAAGTGTCAGAAGAAGGAAGGACTTGACTTGTGCTTGGAGGATATTCTTGTCAAGGGTCTAGGGTTTGGCAATGATCAATAAGAAGCGTTAATAAGATAAATTTACGAAAGGGTTTTCCTCTCTAAGAGAGAGAGGTTTTGACCTGGCATAGAACCAATATCTTGTGTTCTTGTTTCTTGTGTTTTGGTAGCATTTTGATAAAGTAAACACACATACAATAATTATAAGAGAAGGAAATCAAGCTAACAAGTTAAATTGAAAAAGTGCTTCACAAATTGTTATCAAGTATAGAAGAATCGTACTATATCTAATTGCCCTAGATTCTTCAACATGGTATCAAAGCTAAGGTGACACATCAAGGAAAGGGCATCTCAAGAACACTCATAAGGTGACTCATCAAGGAAGGACATCTCAAAAACAACTACAAGTTTGAAGCATCAAGCCAAGAAGTCTCAAACACATCAAGGATAAGAAGGTATACCGTCTACTATTCATCAAGACTACAAAGCAATAAGCTTTTCATACAAAGACACCTACAAGAAGATCAAGTCAAAGAAGGACCTACATCAAGCTACACAATATTTAAGGGAAGAAGCACTACAAGTCAAGTCTTACTGTGATGCAGGAAAGTGTTCCCTCTGCAAACAGAGGCAACCCCTCTAGCCCTAGACTAGGTCTAGTCACAACAAAGACAGATCAACAATTGATTTCCTTAAAAAATCATTGCTGGAGGCCTACCTCAACTGGTGGTCGATGAAGTTCCGTTGCGCTTCTCCAGCTTCCATTTCCTTCTCCTCAATGAGTGATCAACTTGAAACAATGCAAAGAAAATACAACAAAGCACGTAACCGGAAAAAAACAATGATCTATTTACTCACAAAGTCAATAAGTCATGCGCTATCAAGTAAATTACATACAAGACATAGGAAAACATCATTGATTGTATTAATAATGAAATGATAACAAGCTTACAACTGAGTCTTGATGTCACAAGCCTTCTCAGAGGATCCAGCCAGTATGTTTCTCAAGCATTCACTCTTCAATGATGAATCTCCCAACATACAATGTCTCTCTCACTCATAAGCTTTAACACAAAGTTAAAGGCACTCCACAACCTTCCACACACTATCAAAAATCTCACACTTGTCACACCCACACCAACTATCTATCAAACTCAAAAGCACTAACAACACTGCTCAACCAAAGGGATTGCTAACTAGTTAAAAAAGCTAGCAGATCATAGCAATGGTGAGTGATTTTATAAGAGAAGGAGCCTCCATGAAATGAGGGAGAGGGAGCTCATCCTCAAGGGAGGTTGCACAAGAGGCGGAACCACCATCCCAGAGGCGGAAAGGCGACCCAAACGGACCCAACAACCAGCTCTAGAAACATCCAGAAGGTTGATTGTTTGAACTAATTCGCCAAATCTGGATTGTCGTAGGTCATGAACTGGGGACTAGCGACGACGTCACAATGATACAGTACATGACAGAGAATCGTCGCGGATTTTAAGGGTTTACTAGCGACGATGCAAAAACTTAGTAAAAAAGGATCAATCTTCAGCATTAGAGAGAATTTGCCTAATCTTCTTACACCAGTGGGAAGATATGAACATGTTGATTTGACACATGACACAGTAGAAGGACTGAAATGAGGACAATGACAAATTACTATGTAACAGATGCCCCCTAAAGCATGAAGCCAAAGAGAGTGGGAAGGGTGAAATTCTTTACGAAACTGTCTGAACTAGAACCACCTTGAAGATCCTGCAGGCGCAAGTACAACTGATATCTGTGATAGTGAAATACATATAGTTTAGGCATGGGCGCAGCCATCCATAGGACATATAAAACTTGGTTTGTGGTATGGACGCAGCCACCCCACTGATAAGACCATAATAATGAGAAAGGTATGGTCGCAGCCATCCATGAAGACTCAGGCATGGTTGTATCCATCCATCAAAGAGTCGTATATGTAATCACGAACCAATCCACACAACCTGAACATCTGTAATCTTAGCTCGGGGTCTTGAAACCCAACCGATCATAGTACAAATTATATCATGTGAATAGATGTGCCGCAGTCGAACATGATAGAAAGTCGCTTGATTACTGGCCAATAATGTAAATCGTTAACAAGCACGAGAGAAACTGCCAATAATGCCAATGGTCCTCAAGGTACTGTCCAGTACAATCCACGAAGTGTGAAAAATGAGCTGAAGTCGAACACTCGTGGAGTCACTTAATAGAAGACCAATGAGGAAAGTTTGTCATCGAGCACGAAGAACTTGCCATTGAGGCATGCAAGTTCCAAGGTACTGAAAGGGATCTCTAGATCAATCTCCTAGATAATGAGCTGGCGTCGATAGGAGACGATCCGTCTTAAGAGGGCCCTGATGTTTCCCCCATCAATGACATGAGATAAGGAACAAGTAGTAGATGGTGAAATAGAAGATCAGAGGAGGAGGTAAGGGTGTAAACTGCAGAAATATTATACTCTTGAACATATCGGCGACACGACTCCAGAATGTGGCAGCATTTTGATACCAAGGGATCAGAGGTTATGGATCAGATGGAATGAGGCAAAATGACAACCCAAACCCGTGGAAGGCTGAATGACGATGTATGGATATCCCAACTCGACAAGAAGCAAAAGTGTCAATGTTCAAGAGTGACTAGCTGCGATAGAGAACCAGTGATAATTTCCAAATTTTCCCCCACCATTGCTGGCAAGTACCCCAATTATTTTTTAAAACAAGCTTGAAGGGGATAGCATATGTTTGTAATATAAGTTCGACCTTTAGACGAATCTAATCTAGTGATAGTTTAATGAGCCCTAGGGAGGAGAAGCTCGAGTCTCGTCATGGTGACGAGTCCAATGTCGTTAGGGTTTAATGAGTCCGACATAGGTAAAAATTAGAGTCTTTTTCATGTGTAGAGAGTTTGAAAAAGACATGAAAAAGAAAACTCCAGGGGGTCCTTTTTTGTAAATTTGTGTCCCTCGAGCCCGAAAAAAGTATAAAATAATACCTGAGAGAACCGCTTGACCATTACAATCAAGGAGTACTTTTCGTAATTAGTGGCCTCAATTTGAAAAAATAAAAAGTGATCGAAGACACGCCATTTAGTAACCAATATCGAACTTGAAACAACAAAAGTTTGGCAATCTTTTCATGTTTATACGGTTATAAAAGAGCTTAAAGTGGACTGTGTTTTTAATTCCGTCTAACGAGTTAAAAAAGGAAAACTCGGCAATCTTTTCATATTTTACGAGTCAGAAAAGAGCTTAAAGGAGACTCGTCCTAGAGGAACGAGTGGTATAAAGGGTAGCAACTAGTTTCAGCAATGGTGGAATTGCTCAAAACATGTATTGTTCAAGAGGTTGGCTAACAAAACCACTCATCGTTGCGTTTCCTGGGGAAAGGAAAACAACCAAGTGAAAGCATATGTTCGGCCAAAGATATGGCGATGATGAAATGAAAATAACCAGGGCTCATCTAGCAGAATTTAGTGGATAAAAACGGCAATCACGAGGTGTAAATCAAATATGGGTTCATTTTTTATACAAGCTTGAACCATAGAGAACTATGCTTGGATTCGGTTTCATGTTTACACAAGCTTGAAACAAAAAATTATGCTTGTTATAAGTGTGCATGCCCCCAGCATAATGATGCAAATCGAGGTACATGCCCCCCAAGCTTCATTGCATTCAATGACATCGATGGAATGAATGTTCACTTTTAAGATCTTGGAAAGACTCGACTTGGATTTTACGAGATCTTAATCAAAGACTCGATTTGGAAAGGGAGGTGTTTCATTTTTTAATGAGGTTGACACAGTAAAAGAACTATCCTTATAATCATTGTTTCATTTTTTAACGAGGTTGACACAAGATCAGGAACTCTCCTCGATGATCCTTGTTTCATTTTTTAATGATCTTGACATAAGATGAGAAGTATGCTCCACACCCCTTGTTTCATGTTTTAACGAGGTTGACACAAATCAAACTATCCTTGGGACACCCGGTTTCATTTTTAATGAGGTTGACATAGGAACAAACTATCCTCAAGACTCCTGTTGATGGGCCTTCTAAGAACATGGCTCCCAAGAGGTCGTCGCAGGATGGAAGAACCGCACTCTAGGAGGAATACATGTCATGAGGCACTAATGACAGATTGGGTTCCAATGCCCCCAGTACATGATGTACGAGACGATCTTCATGATCATCAGCAAAGGCGAGGATGGAATGGGTAACTACGTAATTGACCTGTGGCAAAGAAGGTACTTTTGGCAAGCAAAAACTGATAGGAGATGGCAGCTGCATAGGAGGGACCGGGGGACTAAAGAATGATAATTTATCTATAGTCACCATTCTTCCATCGTGCGGAAAACAAACCACATGGAAAAGTGAAGAAACAAGAGCCCCCATGGCATAAATATAGTCACAGCCAAGGAGAAGAATGAAATCAAAAGCACCTTGGACAACCATTACGTCTATATAGACGGTTTTGCCTCCCAAAGTAACAGGAAACTTCAGAAGGATCCCTAAAGGTTGACTAGTTTCTCCATCAAATGCTAACAGATTCTGTGTGACCAGCACAAGCTGTGGGGAGCGCAAAGCTTGCCAAGTAGTGAATTGGGTTACAACACTACAAGAATATGACTTGGAAATCAAGCCAGCAAAGATTGTTAGGAGCCAAGGTTTTTGCAGCTTATTAGCAGGAGCATCCAACATTCAGGAATTAGGTGATACAGAATATACTGAAGAAATCAATCAGATAAGTATTACTGATCCTGAATCACAATATGCAGACTTGATCTTCTATTTGAAAAATGGATATGCACCTCATAATCTTTCTTATAAAAGCAAACGTGCCATTAGATTAAAAGCAAAAAACTTCATAATCATTGATGATATACTTTTTAGGGAAAATTATGATTCAATTTTATTAAGATGCCTAGAAAAACCTGAAGCACAAAAGGTTTTGCATGAACTACATGATGGACCAGCAGGAGGACATTTTGGAGCTGATACAACAGCCCACAAAATCATTCATGCTGGATATTATTGGCCCACTCTATTTAGAGATACTCACTAATATGTAAGGAAATGCCGAAGTTGTCAAATCTCCAGTGGAAGACAAAGAAAACTAGCTTTCCCTTTACAACCAGTCAACATTGATCAACCTTTCGAGCAATGGGGATTGGATATCATTGGGGAAATAACTCCACAGTCCTCCAAACAACATAAGTATA